>OU015763.1:5900529-5927264 GCA_907173295.1 Fagus sylvatica | reverse complement strand
CAGCATCCCCAGGACATTTCCCTGATTTTAAGATGATGTTGCTATTTGGTTGTGGGGCTTTGCTTCTAAGGGGTGCTGGATGTACCATAAATGACCTCCTTGATCGGGATATTGATACAAAGGTATTTTTATTTATTTATTTAATTCTACTCCGGCTAAATGTAATCTTCTTATCTTTCTACCGTGATACAATTTTCATTTTTGTTGCAAAATTTTGTCTCTAGTATATGATATCTCTCCGCATGTTTGTGGTGGTTCTGAGTTTGAGCATTATGATTTTGCAAGTACATCTACAAGTGATGTAGGGAAAACCCACAAAAAAGATCATAGTTTCTATTAGAGATCTTTATAGATCAAAGAGAGAAGAATAGAGATCAAAATCACCACCAAAGGGGTCCTCTGGCAAAATGAAAGAAAACAACTTTCGTTGTTGAAAATTTATTAATTATGATTAATAATCTGATTACAACCCATAAGCACACTTCTATCATAGGAATCATAATTAGAACTAAATCCTACCCTTTGGAAATAATAAAATCCCAGCCATCCAAAATAACCCAAATAAAAAGGACTACAAAAAGACTTAAAAACCTAAATAGAAAACTGCTATAGTGCTGCATTACAGTAGCATGAACAGTACAATGACGTGAACCAATACCCAGCAGCCTCTTTTTTCCTTTTTAGTTAATTATGCTCATGTATCAAGAAGTTTAGTAGTGTTAAATATTAATGGGACTAAATGTTGTGGATTGTCTGGTAAAATTTTTGATTGATACATAATATTTTAATATTATATTAGGATTCATGCTTATTGGATGTGTATAGCTTTTATATTTACTATCAACCTATTACAACCTTACTCCTTTATTCAGATTGGACCAACTGTTTATTGATAGGACATGAAAGATAAACCATTACATAGTTGTGACTACTGTTGTTGCACTTAATTGATGTGTGCTAGTGTTGCTCTTATTACTTATATTCTCAAACCTATCTTGAATCTATTGTAAATATGTTCATTTTGTTACTTGGAGGTAGAGACTATTCTTTGATTTAAATTCTTTGTTTTATTTATTTATTATTTTTTTTTTCTACATAAAAAATAAAATAAAAAATCCTTGCGTTTCTGGCAAAAGAATATGGAAAGTTGCAATTTTACCCTTGGATGTGCCACCAGGTGGTTTCAATGGGTTTCTTGGCATGTTAAAAGAGAGTGCATCATATTAAGGATATTTTGATTTGATACAAAGATGAAACTTAAGGATATTTTAATTTGAATTTTGATAGACCATTCCACCTTCAACTAGAGCATTTTTTTAAAAGAACTTTCTGTAATGCAGGTGGAATGTACAAAGTTGAGACCAATTGCAAGTGGTCTTTTGTCACCTTTTCAAGGGCTTAGTTTTCTTGGATTTCAATTGCTTTTGGGTCTTGGGATTCTCCTTCAATTGAATAATTATAGGTAAGTGTTATTTTCATCTGCCTTCCTTGAGTTGCTCTAATGAATCACCAGCTTTTTAGTTTGCAAATTTGGTTAAATCAGCATCAACTGCTACTCCATTAAGCTTGTGTGTTTCTTTTGAATTAATGTGGCTCATCTATTTCTACCAGCCGCATTTTGGGGGCTTCATCCTTGTTGCTAGTCTTCTCCTATCCTCTGATGAAGAGGTTGACATTTTGGGTAATGATATTTACATGTCTAATTTTGCTAACATATGCAAGTATAATTTTGTTTCTTTCTTTCCTTTGATGGGCAATATCAGGAAGTTCGACTAATGTTCTGATTAAATACAACTTTGTCACTGCAGCCTCAAGCCTATCTTGGCTTGACCTTTAACTGGGGTGCTCTGTTAGGTTGGGCTGCGGTTAAAGGAAGTCTGGATCCAGCAATAGTGCTCCCATTGTACATTTCTGGAGTATTTTGGACTCTTGTGTATGATACGATATATGCCCATCAGGTACTATTTTATATCTTTTGGAGGCTATAATATAATCACATATCCTTTTGCCTCATGCTCTCCAATTGCTTCATGTAACTGTACTGACTTGTATGAACATCTTACAACAAGATTTCCTAGGACAAACTCTTTTCTCTTGGTTTTTGTCAGTTAGTAGATGTTTTTTAATTCTTTTTTTGACAGATATATTTAGATACTAGTAAGCGTATTTGCATAAGAGCCATTATTATTATTATTTTGATTTCATCTAGCATTCAACAAATCCATATATCAGGTTATTACAGAGTAGACATTTCTTTCTATGTATTTGTTTTTTGGGGGTTCCACTATTAGTTTTTGGTTTATACACGTGAACTTTTTTTGCTTCACTGGTTGTATCTACTATACATCCTCAGCTAATAATACTTTTAGTTATATAACCTTCAAAATTTAAAAAGAAAAAGGCATTCTTCGTCACTTCAAAATATAGCATGGAAAAAGTAGCTTTCTATTTTTTAAGTTTTGAAATTTAAACTTTTATGATTTTAATCTTATGGTGTAATTTATTGTTAAGAAGAAACTCAATCTGTTGTGGCTTTCTTGCTCAGAAATCATTATAATTTAAGGGTTTGTGGTTTCCAAGATCTGGTGGGTTTCTTGAAGTATAGAATCTTTTTTGGAGTAATAGCACTTCTCCTTACTATCTAATATTTAATGTTGTTAACATGCATTTAGGATAAAGAAGACGATTTGAAAGTGGGTGTTAAATCTACCGCTTTGAGATTTGGGGATTCGACTAAGGAGTGGATTACTGGATTTGGAATAGCATCCATTAGTAGTCTTGCCCTCAGTGGATTTAATGCTGGGATTGGTATGTGCTATATTTTCTGTATTTGCAACTTTCTGTTAACTGTGATTGGGCTTATAGTCATCTGTTTTTTTGGAAAAAAAAAAAAAAAATTGTGGAGCAGGGTGGCCATATTATGCATTTCTGGCAGCTGCATCTGGACAATTAGCTTGGCAGATATGGACGGTTGACCTATCATCCCGTGCTGATTGCAATAGGAAGTGCGTAATTTTATTTTAAGACAATTTACTTACAAAATATATATCTTAAGACAATTTTGTTGGGTTTGAGTACAATAGAGGTTTATTTTTTCAATTCTTCTAATTGCACTGTTGCTCACGTGATTCATAATCCATTCTGTATATCCTCTTGTGGCCTCCTTTTGGATATACATAGTTAGAGATCCTCTTTTAGTGTTAAGTTTCTTTCTGGAGTTTGGAAATGCACTGCTTACATAAATGCAACCACTGTTGTAATCTAGATTTTGAGTGAAACTCGTTTAGATAATGTTTTTAAGTGTTTGGATAAATGCAACATTCATGTTGATCCATTGACCTTAACTTTGGCCAAGAATGTAATTTGAGAGGGTTCATTCATGAATTTATTGATTATCGTGATTGCCTAAGATCCTATAATTGACATTCCCATCAAGGACAGCCTTTTTCTTTTCAAATGATTTTTTGTGTTCTACCTAATCTGATTTTATCAGTTTCTACACACACAAGCAGAAAACTATATTCTATTGTCTATATATTCTCTCTGATGTACAATGAAATCATAATCGGACATTATATAGATCTCTCTAAGATCTAGACTACTAAAATAACTTAACAGTGTCACTGGCAACCTGCCATCACTCTCAAGTCTACCAATTTTTACCTTCTGTGATTCATGTTTGCTCTCTTTGTTTTCTAATTTGAATTGTTTCTAACCCTTTAGTGCCCCCTAAATACTCATTAAGAACATGTGATGCAAAATAAGGCAGCCTTTTCTCTCTATACTCCCAACCTTACACAATCAAACAGTGCACTAATCTTCAGTAATCCATTCTTTTATGTGAAAACATAATGGGTCTCAATTTAGCTTGTTTCAAGAATTTCTTTTTCTTCTTTGTTGAGCTTTGATCATTACCAGTTCATCTTTCTTCATCGAATTTTCTTTGCTTGCTTGCAGATTTGTTTCCAACAAGTGGTTTGGTGCTATTATTTTCAGTGGGATCTTATTTGGAAGACTTTCATCATAGTGGTATATAAACTTCAAATCTAAGTATTCCTTGCTCATGTCACCTTGATTTATGATGACTGCATTAATCAATATCCCATTTGGGTCTTTAGTTGTGAATGCATCTCTCTTTTTGCCTTTATCCCTTATAAAATAGCATAGTTATTTATTCATTAAAAAAAAAGCATAGTTATTTGAATATGATAAATTTCAAATGATGAACAGGGACACTGTATATTGGATTTGCAGGGAAAGAAGGTTTCCAGATTGAATAAATGGCTGAAGGATTTAAGTAAGGACATTGAGAACAATAGTAAGCTACTTTCTCCTCTATCTCTCTCCAACACACATATGTGCACGCATACACGTGCATGAATATACACTGAATTGCTAGACTTGAACCTAGGGGTGATCACGGGCCAATTTGGGTTGGGTTGCATATTGACCAGCCACTGGACCTGCTGTTGACCGACAGGTATAGTGAAACCGACCACACAACACTTTTGGGTGGTTAAAAAAATCATTTTTTGATAGCAAAATTGGGCTTGTTGGGTTGGTGCTGTGCCCTTTTTTTTTATTTTTTAAATTGAGTCACCATTTGAGAGTTTTTGGCCTTCCTTTTGTTTCAGCTATGAGCCCTAATTTGAGAGCTTTTTAAGTTTCCCTTTTGGGCTTCGTAATTTTTCATTCTTTTAATCACCTTAGATAGACAATAATAAAACAAATATGAAAATGGAACCAGCCTACCTGCTACTGCCTAGTGCCTATATCCTACAAAAATTACAAATGAAAGTCACCTTGCTGTCTCCTACGTAAGTTTAACTTCCTAGTTCTTAACATCCAAATTATCAAACATACAAACACAACTTATCCAAAGTTAGTATCAGTACAGACATGACACATTCAAAAAAATAAAGAAAAAGGTATCCAAATATATAAATTCAAAGGTGTTGTTGCCTCTGGCACTTTTGCGGCTCCTGCATCTTAAGGGAGAGAATAGTAACTCTATTTAATGATAAAGAATGAGAACATAAAGAATAGACTATAAATGGAATGCAATGTACAATTTTTTTACTAAGCAATGCTATCACTCAAGATCAGTAGCTATGTTTGAATTTGAACGTGAACTTTACTTTGAAAAAGCTAAAAATAAGATCATTTATGAACAATAAGTTAAATTTTGCTTTAATTATCTATGTATAATAATATCTATAAAACTAAAGACGTTTGACTTTTTGTTAACCTCATAATATTGTGCATAAGCTTATGAGACCTCACAATTATACACGTCATTATTTTAATATATATTTTTTAATTGCGTTTAAATTATATTCTATATGTTCTTTTAACCCTCCATTAGAATCTTACCACATTATATGTTCTTTAAATGGTAGAATAGATAGTTTCATATAGAAACACAAATGTAAATTCCTATTATTAACTATCATAATTATCAAATTTTATATTTAAATAAAAAAAAAAAAATCATATTTTGTTAACCTGACTAGTATATAAAATACACAAGAAAATTTAACAAAAAATTTAAATGTTACCTTTGTCATATCTTATACCCCTGTACAGTTTCAGCAGACTGATGTGCAAACCAAAATGAACCAAACAAAAAACGAACAGGTAGTTTTGGCTTAACAAGCACCTGAATACCATAAAATAGGTCAAGAATTGCACACTGTCCGTGAACACTGTACAACTCTGCATATATAAGGCATGGTAGCAATATGATGCAGCAGAAAACTAACCCATCAATGATTTTATAATTTTGGCTGAAAATTTAACGGGTTTTAAATTTAATCAACAAACCAGATCCTATTATGTATGTCTTTGAATCAAATGCACAAGCAATTATTAGATCCACTTCCCCCACCCCCCCTAAAAAAAATAAAAAACAGAGGAATAATACTAATAAACATGAATATATCTCAAACAAAAGAATAAGAAAACGCATAAACCATCCGCCATCTGACGCATTCATCCTCAAATTTTATAGCTTAAACCCTAATAAGCTCACGGCCTCACCTAGCCCTAACCTAAATCCTCAATAATCACCAATTGATCCAAATAATATCAAATCGAAATGTGAGAGAGAGGCCATTGGATAGGGTGGGATAAGGTAATCTAAGTGGCCAATAAGAAGCAACCAGCTGTAAAAAAGCGGCCACGTGTATTAAACATTAGTTGGGTTTGTTGGGTGAGATTTTATCACATCTAACACTTGACCATCCCGAGTTTTTAAAACAAGAAAGCCGAAATCGACCGGCCCAATGTCGAAACCTACATAGTTCCTAATTGATACATGTTTGGATGGAGTTCAAAATTATCTTCCATTGAAATGCAATGTTTGGTTGGACCTTTTACCACAAAATCTGATATTTTATTTTTGTACCCAAAATCCACAACAGAGAAAATAGTTATTAGTACTAGTGATAGTTTTGAGTCTGCTGTTTTTCAGATTTATTATTGATTATCTATTATTATTATTATTATTATTATTATTTTGAACAGGTGTGGAATGCTTTCTCAGACATTTGGTGTTTGAGGAAGTCAAATGGTTGTAGAAGGGGGGGGGAAAGGGGTGGCTAAATAGGGGGGTTGTAAGCCCTATTGCTTCTCTTAATCTTCAAAGTGGTGAGCATTTCGTTCACACCAAAGACACCACAACACACAATGAGGGACGTTCCGCCATATCCCAATACACCGGTGACTCCTTGTATGATTGGGTGTTAGGGCTTGGCATTTTCTCTTGCTATTCACAGTACCCTAGGAACAAATCAAAGGACAGTAACGTAAGATTTCTGTTAGTAATTATTATTATTTTTTTAAAGCCATTATTTTAGGAGGGTTAGTTAGTGGATCGATGACATGGCATAATTTGGACCTTTTATTTTAAAAGATGTCAGGATTAAAAGAACTCTGTGGTAGAGTACCTTAGGAACTCTAAAAGATCTTGATCTCATCTGTTATATGTGTTTTTTGCTATTCACAAATAAATTGTTACAAGCTTTGAATGCAATGATTTTGAAGAGTTTTTTCTTTAAAATTGTTACCTATTGATTTGATGCTAGATTGTGTATACAATGCTTTTGTATAAATGCTAGGTGAAGAATTATCATGTATTGTTAGATGAAATAAATATTTTCTTTTAAATTCAAGTGTTTTTTTTGTTCTTTAGAATTATAACAGATTCTAACAACTTTTCAAAATTATTCATCAGAATTGAGATACTCTTTTCAGTTTTTTATAATTTCTTACTAACATTATGATATTCACGCAGCTTATATATATATATATGATTTCATGCATTGCACGGGTTTGCAACTAGTAATAATAATGGATGAAATTAACATTGATTGGGATGCACCTGTAAATAATTATTTTTAAGTTTCTAACTATCTAACAGGAATATGAGTGAATATACATCATGGAGTAGCTTTTAGACTAATAGCTTATGAAATCTTGAATGCTGCAACTTGTTTCCCACGTATATAAGCTAGAATCCTGAAATCTATAATAGTTTGGAAATTTCTAAGAAAATTACACAAGTATATCATCTTAGCTGTCCAAATGATATTGATACATAACAAACACAACATGAAAACGAACTTGGGTTTATGGGTAGAACTACCAAACAGTTGAGTGGCTAAGCTTATGTTTATAGTCTAATCAATTATATGTCTTGGCCTTGTCGTTTTTGTGTTGAATGGAAATTTATGTTATCTATGATTTTCGGTCTTTGATATGTTAATTCTTTGAATAATTGTGGAGAAGAAGATATCTCACACATGAAGACAATAAATATGAGTATGCTGACAGGAGAAACACACATTGAAACTTCCATGTCTTTGAATAACTGAGAGTCAAAAGCGAGTGCTTTTAGAGTGGCTTTGGATCTTTAATTCCAAGGAGCACTCTGGTTGAGTAGAAAAGTCCAGAACTGAATAATAAAATTAGAGAGGGAACAAAAAACTCTGACTTGATAATTGCTAATTGTTCTAAGACCAGCAGCAATATCATTTTGACCAATTTGAGTCAACTGTGTAAAGAGCCTTCGAGAAGTCCTCAGGTCTTGGGAGTGGCAAAATTTGCACCATGCCTGAAACTTGTTCCTATTGAATTTGGACTTCGGTTTCAAAATGGATGTGGCAAAACCAGAGACTAATGGCTCAAAATTGTTGGATACCATAGACTTACTGGTATCAGTCTGGTTACCAACATTTAAATGGAACAATTATAAAATAAATAGTCACATCATCATTCAGTTAATTATGTACACAAAAAACTAATGGAAGTAAATGAAGTGACGAACAACACTTATTTTTAAAATTTTAGGGATTATATCGCTCATTGGATACATTAGGGATGAAAAGCACAAATCATGTAAATTCTAGAGACCAATAGTGTCTTTTGGCTTAAAATTTATTAATGTCTTTTTCTTTTTCTTTTTCTTTTTTTGGAAATTAAAGGGTTATCCATAAAATACAAGTCACATAATTACAAGTAACAATTTAGTAGCAAAAGCACAAAACAAGTCAAAAAGTAAACCGAGGGTAAGAAAAAAAGAAAAGAAAAAAAGACAACCTTCTGCTTGACTGAATGTCACAAACCTAATATTCATTTGGTTCATTGTTCAAATTATAAGTCTAAGAACCAAACTAAGACTCACGTCAAAGTTTAAGAATTATATTAAACACTTCTTTTTTAGATTACATTTGAATTTAAGGAATTAATCAATATATTTTTAGAATTAATTATTAGTTCCAATTACTTGATATGAATTTTAACGCTACATTATGGATTTAACACTTGAGGATTTTCTCTTAAAAAATACACTTGTGTTATGAATTTTAAATGAAAATTTTAAATTCACATATTAGTAAAATTTAAATATATCTATGAATTTTATTTAAAAATTTCATCAATAGAAAAAATTTTACTTTTCATATTTTATTCAAAATGATTTAAACTAATATTTATGTCTAAATTTTTTTCTTCAAGTACTTCCATCCATTTTTTTTTCCAATCTCCTAACGAATCCTTGCTTAAGAATTAATTAATTTTATTATTTCCATTCCAATTTATCTTATTTTATTGCTTATATTAATTAACATTTTTCAATATTGGTTTTTAATCTTTTCCCTCAAATCAAAATCCTGGCTCAGTTGATGCCTGGCTCCACACTTCATTTACAAAGTTATTTTTTATTTTTTCTCTCTCTTTCTTTCTTTTCTTTCTCTGAATGCTGAGTAAAACCACCAATTGACGGTATGTAGTTGATGTTCACAGCATTCTTTACGCAATGTACATGAAGTTCACAAAGACTCTTTCAACAAATTTCTTTTCTTTTGCTTAATAAAGCCGCCAATTGACGGGATGTTCAGAAGAATCTTTACACAAATTGAAGGTTTGTCGGATTTGACTTTCGTTCTGGTTTTTGGGCACTAGTGACTAGACACGGTTTCAATTTGTACCTCTCTGCTCTAAATTCTAATGAAATAATGAGTGGAATGAATTCAATTTTGGCAAATTCCATGTAAGCCAAAGAAAACCTTGTATCACATAAGTCTCCTAAGTGGCGGGAGCCACATTTACTTCACTAGTTGATTGCACCCACTGAAATTTGATTTAAAAATATCATCAAAACAGAATTTGATTTTTTTTTATATAAAATATTGAAGAGATTTGATACTTTTCTACAGTTTCACCCACTAAAAAGAGTTTGTGAGGTCAAATATGAATTTTTTTTTGGGAAAATTACACTTTACCACCCTCAACTATCACCCCTTTTTCACTTCACCCCCTAAACTTTAAAAAGTATCAATTGACCCCCTAAACTAATCCAATTGCACGGCCGTTACCCCTTGAGGCCAAAATCGAGTTAAAATAGACGGAATAGAGCAACACGTGACACGCACGTGATCCAGGACCCACCAGAACACCTTTACCAATTTTATTTTTATCTAAACCCCGAAATGCCCTTATCCCCTTTTAACCAAAATCACGATAATAGATGAATGGCGGTCATATAGAGACATTCGGAATGGCAGTGACAGAACTAGAAGGCGAGATTCAGAAAGATCCGCTGGATCCGGATCTGTAGTGGGACCGGGTTGGTGGGTCTTGATTTTGGTTGAAGCGGCGTTGGAGGTGGTAGTGAAGCTTAGAGCTCCGCTTTTGTATTTCCATGGAGATGGAGTCCCAACTCTCCGTGTCATACCGGTGGACAACGCAAGCTAGTAGCAGCTCTTCCCATGTACCCCGTGTTTGTTTCTCGGGAAACCTTTTAGTCGGCTTTGGATCTGAGCCGATAAATCCGATCGGCTTCGGATCTTGACCAAATCCGAGCTACTCTTCCGTGACGACGAAGCTGATGAGAATGTTAGCGCTTGATGTGGCTTCAACTGGGATGGGGCATGGCCACCACGTGGCAGACAGTGCTTGGTTCCGTTTTGGGTGGAATCCATTTTCTGAAGTTATTGATGATGGTGGTGGCAAATCTTTTGGCAAGAAAACTATGCTGACTGTTTGAGAATTGGGGGAAGGCTTGGCTACATCAAATTTCGGCGAGCTCATCAGTTAGTTTGGCCATGTCAGATTTCGGTGAGCTCATCGTGCTGATAACTTGCTGTAAATTAAAAGAAATATAAAGAGACAAGACCAAGAATTTAGAGAATGAAATCTCTCTATCAGAGCTTATTTCATTAGTGGTCATCCACAGACATTGCTCTGTATTCAGTTGTATTCAACTTGTGTATATCTACAAAGAGAGTGATTACATATATAGCAATTGCATCTGATGTAATGATGAAGGAGCTGTAGTGGCTATTGCACTACTTTAAAAGCCATTATCACACAGAAGGCAATAATGCCTAATACGGTTGAAGCGTTTAGCATGGATTTTGGTTAGAAGGGGATAAGGACATTTCAGGATTTAGATAAAAATAAAATTGGTAAAGGTGTTCTGGTGAGCCCTGGATCACGTGCGTGTCATGTGTTGCTTTATTCCGTCTATTTTAACTCGATTTTGGCCTCAGGGGGTAACGGCCGTGCAATTGGATTAGTTTAGGGGGTCAATTGATACTTTTTAAAGTTTAGGGGGTGAAGTGAAAAAGGGGTGATAGTTGAGGGTGGTAAATTTTTTATGGTTATTTTTAATTTAATTTCATCTTGGTTTAAGTATTGACAAATTTAGTTAAATTCTTTATTAGTTAGTACAAAATTCATGATAGGTTATTAATTAAAAAAAAAAAATTATGAGAGTGCATTCTTAAGAGTGTTGAAATTGATTAAATTATTATCATAGGAAAAAGTATTTTATGTAACAATTGTATGGTATATAACATCCCTTTCACATAGAGGTGGATCCTACAAACGTGGGATCTACCCCATCTAAGAGGGACATTATATACAATTATTACATCAAACACTACCTTCTATCCATGAACTTACCCCACACTTCTTTACATACCTCCCTTTTTCTTTTCTATAACATCCCTCTCACTAGATTCGGATTCTGTGTTATTTTTGTCCATGGGGCCAAGGTGCCTCATTATGGGTCACCATGCCCACAGTATTTTCTTTTTGAATGGTGGCATTCTTAAGGATTTTCACCACCATTCAGGTCTAACTTCGCACCAAAAAAAAAAAAAAAGAAATAGAGCACAAAAAAAGAGAGCTACTTACTAAGATTCCTTATTCAACAATATAGCAAGTTCAACAATGATCCTTGAACATATTTCAACAATAATATTTCATTACAATGGTAAAAGATCTTTGTCTTGCGTGTTAAAATGAATGTTATGTAGAAAACGACATGTTTAAGCAGTATGATCGTGTCAGGAGTCTTGTAACTACAACTGACATTAACTGATCTCTTTTACAAGAAGAACTAAGATTCAAATTTCTCCACCCTCAACTATCGAATTATAAAAAATAAAAACGTATGGTCCCTCATAAGGCAGGAAAAATTTCCCTTTTGGGTCGAGCAAAGCTTGATTCCTCATTCTTAGGACGAAGTCACCTTCTTTGAATTTTGGCTTGAATGCTCTTTCGATTCTCCTTTGGTACAATTGTCCATGGCAAAATGTGGTCATATGTTACTTGTGTATCTGGTTGAGTTGCTCACGTGAATGACAGATTTTCTTCTAATTTTTATTGTCGATTCTATGTTGAGGTTTGATAACAGATGATGTTGCTTGGAAACATTTTCATTTATATGAGATAAAAAATGAAATAGAATGAAAGAGAGTATTTTTGTTCAATTTGTAGAAAACCTAGTTTGGTTTTTGTTTTTAAAAATTGTTCTAAAAACACAAACTAGAAAACAAAAAGGCAAAACTGAAAAACACCTAAAAGATGTTCTCTAAAAACATGTTTGCATAGTGAGTTTAAGGCATGATTTTTAAGATTTGTTTTTAAAAACACTCAGCCACAACTTGTGTTGACCTCACCACTTTTAGTTTTAAGTTAGGAAAAAATGATTTATAAAAAGCTCACCAAACATGGTTGCTTTTCAAATATTTATAAAGAAAAAAAATATATAGATTCCCCCAAAATTCTTTACATTTTTATATGCCCACTCTGCCACTCATATGACTTTCTTAAATATATAGATGTCTCCAAACTCTTAATTCTAGTTCCTCATCTGCTCACAATGCTCATGTATAAGCGAGGGGTATGGTTTTGCCTCACATGTAATTACTAAAATGCCGAATAGTATTGGGACAGAATTATTGGTGGCTCCAAATCCTATTGGTTGATAGACAACTAAACAAGGAATACGAAATTCTTCTTTTGACTTTGACAATTAATAGATCTCCTTCTATTAAGAAAACACATAAATAATCAACTGAAAATAAGAATTTAAGCCAATTTTTAATAACAAATGTGACTCTCTAGCCCAATTTGCCACCGGTTTGACAATTTTGTTAAAGAGCCTAAAGCTGAAAAATAGATTTAATCTAAAGTTGAAATTCTTTTTATTTATTTTAATCAGAATCTATTATTAAAAACAGAAACATAACTAGGAGAATACATATTTGCAAACTCATCATTGAGATAGATGCAAAAGTTATTGAAGATCTTATTTACTCTGAAACTGCTGCATCTCAAGACTCTCATCCCTATAGTGCTTTGATTTCTAATTATAGGTTTCCAATGCTTTTGAGGAGGCTCACCTCCGTCATGTACACCGTAAACGTAATTTTAGTGCAGATCTTTTGTCCGAAGAGAGAAACTTTTCTTCAGATGTAGTTTTAAAATTTGTTTTTCCTTTTCCTTTTGTTATAAGCCAATTATTAGCCGATATTTTGGGTATTTCTTACCCTAGACTCTTGTAATTTTGTTTTTGTTTTAATGCAATTTCCTTTTCACCCAAAAAAATAAGAAGTGATCTTGTTAAGATCTTCATTACAAACCGACACAAGCAAGAAGGACCAGAAAGTAGAATCCACATCAATAGGCCCTCCAAAACAATTTTTATGGGACCAGCCCACTAGAACATGGGGGGCTCTACTAGCTAGTCTAGCTAGCCTCCTAACCCAATGAACAATTTAAAGAAGGTGATTAGGAAGAAGAGAAGAAAGTTGAAAACATTTGAGCTTTAGAATTAAATCTCTTTAATGAATTATACAATTTTAATAAAAATAATGAACTACTATAGAAGTATCCATGCTTATTTTATTAAAAAGACACCTATGCCCACTTTTTATGTGAGAGATGGAGCATAATAACCCAATAATAGAAAATGGACATAGTTTTCTTTAAATCCAGTTTGGACATATTATTTGAAAAAATCACATGACTCATTAAAAAGGTCATATAACTAAAAGTACATGTAGACGGTTTATTTACTTGCCACGTAGTGGGTTGGAGGAAAACTATTTCCATAGAGAATTGCATTTACCTCTCTTACTGAAATTGTAATTTCCATTTTCATTGTAACCTCAAAATAACACAGACCCATCAACTAAAATTGAAAACCAATATCAGAATTAGCCAGTTGGGAGTAGTTCAGGAGTTTTGCTAAAATTGAAACCATTTTCATTTTTATAAGGGCCCAGCTTATGCCTGAGGAGTTTTGCTCAGAGAGCTCGGACTCAGTTATTTTTGGTTTCCTGCGAAAATTCTAAGATTTTGCAATGTGAAAAGAAGCAATAGTTTGTTACCACAATGACCAGTATGGTGTGCTTCTAGAAAGCTGAAGATATTTTAGGTTTCAGTGTTTCACACTTAAACTCATGATATTGCACGATGCAAAAAGCATGATCAGTATGTTACTTAGAAAATTCAAAAGAGTTACGCGTCACACCGAAAGCAATGTAAAAAGCATCAGTTAGCACCTGAAAGTCAAAAAAGTTTTGAAGGCTCCTCTGGCTTGCATACACTGAAGTGGCAACATAGAAAGAGAGCGGAAGATGGAGCTCGTACCAGTACGTGTGAAGAACAGGGTCTGTGATTCCTACTACTTCGTTAGCTGGCACTGAAGTGATCAGCAACGAAGAGCTATACAAAGAACAGTAAGATTTTATTTAACACAAAGAACAGCTATACAATACAAACAAATCGCAACAGACCTACTGCAGCAACTATGACAAGCATTATAGACAACCGAGACTAATCTTGACAGCGAAAGCACAACAGTGATTGATGATTTCAATTCTCCCTTTAACATCCTTTTTTAAAATACTAATGAGTTGTTCCTCAGTGTAGACATTTCCTGAATGGAGGATGGCATTTCTTTGTCTCCATAGGTGGTAAAGCCAAGCCCACACCAGGCCAGCTTGATCAAGATGGATCTATAAGCCCCTTTCCTTTAAGATGAGCAACACCCCATTGGACTATTTCCTGCCAACTTGCTTTAGCCTATGAAACTAGGCAACAACCCATAACTTGATTCCAAATTCTGACAATCTCCATTGGAGTAGTCTAGCTTTAGTTGGGAGCTTATTGTGCATAGCAACCCAACCAATGAAAGCATGCCTGGGAATAGCAAGATGGAACCAAAATAGATTATACCAATCTACTCTATTACATTTGGTTCAGATTTCATCCCAAGTGTCAGCACAAGAGAACTTATGAGAATCAGACCATAGAGCTCTATCTTCATCCCTTAAAGGGATCAAACACAACTTTGCTTTGAATGACCACTAAGTCCTCAGACCTTGCTGGCCTCCAACACCAGGTTTTGTCTTTTACGACAGAGTTTAAGGTGACTTACAACATCATATGTAACTATGACCATAATTATCAAGTAAAGCCCCTTCAGGAAGCCATGAGTCAAGCCATAAGAAGATTTTCCAGCCATCCCCAACTTCAAAACTCATAAACTTCATTGCTTCCCACTTTTAGTTAATGGGTCCGTGTTATTTTGAGGTTAAAATGGAAAATGGGATTTTCAATTTTTAATGGGTGGGTTTGGTGGATAAAATGAGAATTTCAATTGGAAAAGGGAGGGTTAAATTGTACATATGTTAATTTATGTTAGTTAATTTAAAGAGTAATTATAGAATACTCTCATATTTTTTCATCTCACATGAATGAAGGGTTCGTTAATTAAATTATGTACTCTTAAAATATTTTATAATCTAAGGGCTTCTTTAGTCTTTTGACCATTTGATGTAACATGCATATCATTTGAGGTATGCATGTTACTTCACTTGACTAAAACAGTATGAGTTAAAAAATTTCCACTATAATTTTCCAAGTTTAACATTATTTAAGTTGCTAGGGAGGTGAAGTCAATACCGAATCAATTACATCTATTTTTCCGTAACAACTTTGACTCATGTTTTGTCTTTGAACGGCTTCACATACCTCTTCAAATTTAGGTGTGCACAGTACATGGCTCTGAAGTCTGAAGTATTGTATTTAAGGCCCATATTTTCTTCTCTTCAGGCAAAGAAAACCGAGGAAATATTGCACCATTAGAAAATCAATGAAAGCTGTTTCACCTCTTTTCGTATACTCTTTCTTATTCTCTTCCTTGTTAAGAATTACCTCCACTACACTAGACACTTTCACTCCGAGTCATCCCATCAGAGATGACCATGGTGAGACTCTGGTGTCAGCTGGTGGAATCTTTGAATTGGGATTCTTCAGCCCAGGTATTTTGAAAAACCGATATGTGGGAATATGGTACGTGATCTCTAAGGGTACAGTTGTATGGGTAGCCAACAGAGAAACCCCACTTGAAAATCACTCTGGAGTTTTAAAGGTCACGGACAATGGAATTCTTGTCCTTGTTGATACCACAAATAATACTACTATTTGGTCATCCAGCAATACATCAAGAACCGCAGGGAATCATCCAACTGCACAGCTCTTTGATTCTGGAAATCTTGTTGTGAAAGACAAAATTATTGATCAACCAGATAAGATTTTGTGGCAGAGTTTTGATTATCCTTGTGACACATTACTGCCGGATATGAAAGTTGGATGGGACTTAGCAACTGGTCTAGATAGGTATTTAACATCTTGGAAGAGCACAGAAGATCCTGCCCATGGTGAGTTTATAGGAAAGTTGGATCGTCGAGGGCTCCCACAGTTAGTTGCTATGAAGGGAGGCAAAATAAAGAGTAGACCAGGGTCTTGGAATGGCCTTTATTTTACAGGGTTTACTTGGCTAAGGCCTAATCCATATTTCAAGTATGAATTCGTGTTGAATGAGACAGAGGTCTCCTACGTGTATAAGCTCCTAAACAAATCTATTTTCTCAAGGTATGAATTCGTGTTGAATGAGAAAGAGTTCAATATTATTAGATGTAATTGTGGCTAATTAGAGTTTTCCTTATTAGTGTAATCCTAAAAGCCTATTAAAAAGAGGCTCCCTTACTTAATAGTTTAAAACAATCACATTATGAATAAAAATATTATGATTAGAGAATGATTCTCTTGTCTTGTTTGGTAGTGATTCCAAACAAGATTTCAAGGAGATTCTAGATGGTGATACTTAGGATTTGTCTTGTTTTATCTTTATTTTCCGTTTTTCCTATTTTCAAATCATTCTTTCTGGCATCAGGTATGTATTGAACCCATCAGGCATTGGGCAGCGGTTTAGATGGACGGATCACACACAGAGTTGGGACCTTTTATCTACATCCCAGGCTGATCAGTGTGAAAATTATGCAACCTGTGGCGCATACACTAGCTGCAATATCAATAGGTCTCCTGTATGTGAATGCTTGAAAGGATTTATTCCAAAATCTCCAAAATCTTGGAATTCAGCAGATTGGTCGGATGGGTGTGTTCGAGGAACTCCACTGGGTTGCAATGATGGATCAGATGGGTTTCTCACGTACAAGGGGGTGAAATTGCCTGACACATCTTCTTCTCGGTATGATAGGAACATGATGAGTCTCAAGGAATGTGAAGAATGGTGTTTGAAAAACTGCTCCTGCACAGCATATGCAAATTTAGATATTAGGAATGGAGGAACTGGCTGCTTGCTTTGGTTTGCTGAACTGGTTGATATGGTAGAAGTTGCAGTGGGTGGGCAAGACCTCTATGTACGTGTGCCCGCTTCAGTACTAGGTATCCTCTTTGCTCTTCTTCTTCTTCTTCTTCCTATTTGGATTTGTGTGCTTAGAATTTTGGTACAACAAAATCATATATTATATACTATATTATAATTAGTATAATATATTTGAAATAAAATTCTATTATCAAAAGTTCATGAAATTTCAAAAAAAAAAAAAATTTATTTTTTAAAAATTATTTAAACTTTTACTTTACCATAATTTTATGTTCTAATAAAAGTTGTGTCTTTTACACCACATATGACGTACTTTTACCAAGTGGTTCATTTACAATGATAGTTTACTTTATGTTAAATTCTATTAATAAATTTTCAAAAAGTTAGAAAATATTATTCCATATTACCATAATCATCTATGGTCCATCAATTTAACGGAAACAAAATGATTAGTAAAAGAGTTTGATTAATTCCAAAAAATATTAATGGATGAGACATTGCTTATTATAAAAAGTTACGGGAATGATAAAAACTCAGTCTCAAATGATTTTTTTTTTTTTTTTTAAACTCTATTTTGTTGTTCACTTTCAATGCCATTATTAAATTTTTTACATTTACATATGATTTCTTATTCATCCGTGCATTGTAAGGCTATAGTACTTGTAATAGTATAAGGTCTGCTCTGATGCTGTATTCACTCATCCATTGCAGTATAATTTGAATTAAAGGTCTCACTTAATACTATTGTAAGCAAAAAAAAATTTATAACAGATATTCTCTAAGCTTACCCGTAAAATACATTGAAAAAAACTAATGTGACACACCATATACTAACAAATATAAGTTCATTAACTCTACTTTTGAACTTTCAGATCATATTGAGGAAAAAAAGCACTTTTGGAAGAAAAAACAAGGAAAAATCATAGTCTGCAGCGCAATAGTACTCATGGGAATGCTAATACTTGGGCTGAGCTCATTTGTATGGAGGATGAAACTTAAAAAGCAAGGTAATTTACAAGACATGGACTGATATTTTCTGAGGCATGAGAATAGATTTTTATTTTTATTTTATTTTTGGTGAATAAGCAATTTCATTCCCCAAGAAACAATTACAAAGCCAACAAGTTTTGTAGAGCAGATTACACACTTAAAAGAGGCCACCCTGAAGCTTACAACAAACTAAGCCTACATCATACAGTGGCTTTTAGCCAATGCTCTAGCACGTAGGATGAGGATCCCATAATTCAACTGACAAGTGCATAATTGTTTTTCCATAGTGGGAATCCTAAATAGACAACTTAGAGACTTGCATAACTGGCTACCACATCCTAGAAAAATAGTGGCTGATTTGCAATATACCATAATAATTGTCTCACACTACCTTACACACCACCTAAGTAAAGATATATATCCACAAATTATGAACATTTGTGGTCTCATGATTCACACTATGAAAGTTTAAAATGTGAATATTGATAATAGATTTTAACTTAGTAATTTAAATAAAAAAGTCTCCAAATGAGAAGAAACATCAAATAAGGTGGTCAAAATTTTGCTTTAACATTAAAATTTTGAAGTTATTTAGGCCAATGACTCC
The DNA here is from genome assembly GCA_907173295.1 of Fagus sylvatica. Classification (NCBI taxonomy): domain Eukaryota; kingdom Viridiplantae; phylum Streptophyta; class Magnoliopsida; order Fagales; family Fagaceae; genus Fagus; species Fagus sylvatica. Next base: position 5,908,179 of record OU015763.1, on the reverse strand, counting down.
CTTACTATTTTAGGAACGAGAAAAAGATGCCAAAATATCGATAATAACAATGAAGGCAGGAAGGAAGATATGGAGTTACCAATATTTGATCTGGCAACCATAGCTAATGCCACTGATAACTTTTCAAGCAGCAACAAGTTGGGAGAAGGTGGCTTTGGATCTGTATACAAGGTAAATTACAACCTAACCAGTTTGAACTATTTTCTTTCCTAAACTAAACTGGATTTTTTCCACTGAACTTTTGCTTTTTAGGGTACATTGCTTGGGGGGCAAGAAATAGCTGTAAAGAGGCTTTCAAAAAATTCTGGACAAGGATCGAACGAGTTCAAAAATGAAGTTATATTAATTGCCAAACTTCAGCACCGCAATCTTGTGAAGCTTCTCGGCTGTTGCATTCAAGAAAGTGAAAAATTGTTAATCTATGAATACATGCCCAACAAAAGTTTGGACTCATTTATTTTTGGTTTGCACTTTAACCCTCACTGAATTAAGAAAATTCATGTTTAGACATTTCATCTTTTATTAATGAATTCTTTTGTTGAGATTTTAGAAAATTAAGTATGTACTAACAAGAGTATGAAAATTGCAGACCAGACAAAGAGTCGACTACTTCATTGGCGTATGCGCAACAACATTATTGGTGGCATTGCTAGAGGGCTTCTCTATCTTCATGAAGATTCCAGATTGAGAATTATCCATAGAGATCTCAAAACTAGCAATATCCTACTAGATAATTCTATGACCCCCAAAATTTCAGACTTTGGTCTTGCTAAAACATTTGGGGGAGATCAAACGGAGGCCAACACTAATAGAATTGTCGGAACATTGTGAGTACTCTTACACTTCTTTTATAATTTACACTCAGATGTTTTGAACTTCTTTTTACTTTGTAATGATATTTTACAGTGGCTATATGTCTCCTGAATATGCCGGGTATGGACAATTCTCAGTGAAATCCGATGTTTTTAGCTTTGGAGTTTTAGTACTAGAGATCGTGAGCGGGAAGAAGAACAAGGGATCTTGTGACTCAGGCCAACGTCTTAATCTTCTAGGACATGTAAGTATGAACATTAGCATTCCACTATTTCAATGCATAAGTCTTTAGTTCCACCAGCACCTCCATTAGTACTGACATATGAAATCACTAGGTCATATACATGTAATTCTAGTTTTCCAACAATATTTGTGGGCAAATTGAAAGGGAGTCAAACACATTAACATCTGGTTTTTGTTTTAGGCATGGAGATTATGGATTGAAGATAAGCCAATGGAACTGATAGATGAATTCTTAAGCTTAGGTGACTCGTGCACTTTATCTGAAGTGTTACGATGCATTCATATTGGTTTGTTATGTGTGCAACAAAGACCAGAAGATAGGCCAAACATGTCATTAGTGGTTCTAATGTTAAGTAGTGAGATTTCATTGCCCAATCCAGGGCAACCAGGTTTCTATACAGAAAAGACACTACTTGAAGAAGATTGTTCATCAAAAAAGCTTGAAATGTCTTCAACAAATGAAATGAGCTTTACATTGTTAGAACCAAGGTAGGATATCATCACTTGAGACTTAAGAGCAAAAGGGAGTGCCTGAAGAAGAAAGACGCAAGCAATCAGTGTTGTTCACGATATAACAGTTTAACACAAAAGTGTTAAATAGCTTTTGTTTATAGGGATGGAGCTTCTACACTGAACCATATCATGTATAGCATAATTCATGTGTTCCTTCTAAAGTAGTGCTTATTTTCATTAAACCTAAATGATCCTCTCTATTTCGTCAATTTCACGGTTAAGATTTTATTTCCTGAAATCTAATAGATCTGAACTATGAAATTGCTCCATTTCAAATGGAGATGATTCTTTTCTAGATGGGTCCAACAAAGCTTGATTCCACTTTCTTAGGACTAAGTCACCTACTTTGAATTTTTTGGGATGAACCTTCTTGTTGAATGCTCTTTTAATTTTCCTCTGGTACAACTATCCATGAACAAGCGTGTTCATACGCTTTGTGTATGTCAAGTTGAGTAGCTCATTTGAATGAAAGATTTTGTTCTAATTTGTTGGTTTTGCTGTGAGATTTGATAACAGGTGATGTTGATTGGGTACATTTTCACTGATATGAGAGAAGAATGAAGTTGAATGAAAGAGGGCATTTTTGTCCAATTTGTAAAAGATCTTGTTAGGATGTGGTTTTTAAGATTTGTTCTAAAAACACAAACAAAAAGGCACACACATATAAGGTATTCTCTAAAAAAATTATTTGCATGATGAATTTGACACATGGTTTTCAAGATTTATTTTTAAAAAACATTCAGCCAAACAACAAGATCTCACCACTTTTTAAGTCGGGAAAATCATTTTATAAAATGTTTACCAAGGCTTAAAGAAATCCTTGATATCTGATGTTCTTTCTTCATTTCCTATAAAAATGGGGTCTGGATAGGTAAGGACAATAAATGCATTCTTAACAGGTGCCCAAGGCACCCATTAACCCGACCTAAGTTAATATAATTTTGTGTTTTATCTTCTTTTAATTTGGGAGTTTTTTTAACATGATCATAACTGTCATTTCACATCTATTTGTTGTGCACATCATAAAAAGATAAATTAAAATTTTATAAAAACCTTTGGAAGTCTAAGTCCACTTTGACATAAATCAAAAGCGGAAAATTATTGAAAGAAGTCCCTTCACCATTTACTTGAGCAAAAGTTTAGGTTCAAGGAATATAAATCGATGTAATTAGCTTTTTTGGACTAAATAGACAAAGGATAAGAACTAATTAAGTGGGCCTATTTTTTAATGGGCCGAGGTAGCCCATTCACTTTCGCCCAAGCAAGGTTAGAAGGTAACTCTCCCTCTTCCTCTTGTAAATGTTGTGGGAATTCTCAATGTTTATTGCTATGGAATGATTGTTTGAATTAATTGAATGGATCAAGTTAAGCTTTAAGCATGACTTGGGATTTCTATAATTTGCTTGTTATATGACTGAGTTTAAAATTCTAATATCAGATTTATGATGTATCTGAATCTTGGTACTTTGCCCATAACCCAATTGATAAAATGAATTTTGTTTTAGGATTAGGATCTGCAATGATACCGTTTGATAATATTTTGTTAATTTATAAAATTTTTGTCATGCTGTCCCTGGGGTAACTTCTATACAGGTTGTGATTAAATATTCATAATAAATAATTTACATAGAATCTATTGGCACAAAATGGTTAGAATTAAAGCTAACACAAAATGGTTATGACTAGTGCCCACCCTCAATTTTTTGTTTAAAAAAAAAAAAAAATTACCTAGGTATACATTGGTAGTGGCGGTGCAAGCGACCCTATGTTCTGTATCCGGCCAAAATCTGATCCCGTGATAAAAAGGAGAGAGAGAGAGAGAGAGAGAGAGAGAGAGAGAGAGAGAGAGAGAGAGAGAGAGAGAGAGAGAGAGAGAGTTGTTTTGTGAATTGAAGACAAAAATCTCAATATGGTTGTACAAAGTTTCACGCTCCGTTTGTTTTGACGTAAAAAGTTTTTTGGAAAATAAGTCATTTTCTTGAAATTAGTTTATGGAAAACTGATTAATTTTCCTATGTTTGGTAGCGACCTTAAAAATAGACTAAAAATGTTTTCTAGTGTTTGTTACATGCAGAAAATTAGTAACAAAATCAATTCAATGTGCCACAAGTTCAAAGAGTCTCATGTGCTCAAGAATGGTATCTGATGCCAAATTCAGATCGTTATCATTCACAAACAAATTTCATGCAGAAATCAAGTCCTAATTCATCAAAGATTTTAAAATTGCTTCATTGGTACAATTTATCAAGCGATTGGAGTTCAAAACAAAACAGGGCAGCAAGCTATTTAAAATCTGAAAATTCCAAATACAAAATCACCTATTTACATATTTAACCATTAAATACAACCTAAAAGGCAGTGAAACTAATGTAATGGTGAAAAGGGTTTTCACCCAACATGATTTATAGAGATAGAAACCACATGATTATGTGTCCTATCCCAATGGCTCATCTTAATGGCACGATCAGAGAGAACCTAACAGAGGGAACCTGATTTCTGTTTAGATTTCTCGCTGTGGAAGTTGCGTTAAAATAATAAATCTCATTCAAGAATAAATTATCCAATCAAATATTACTCAAGCAAAATACACAAAAGAATTCTCAATGAAAGTAAAGAAAATGGTACGGCTAAAGTCAACAAAGGAAGAACTCATTATCATCTTGAATTACACCTAAGACTTGCACACATACAAAATATGTAAAACAAGTCACCGTCCAATGAAGTCGGTGATGACATTTTACAATTTTGACATTGAAAATTAAGATATCCCAAGCTTAATACAACCAAAAACTGCAACAATCGGAAATTTTTTACCAGACCACTATCGATCTGTTTGTCTTTGTGCTAGAGTTGAGAAGCTAGGGCTGACAGAGGGAAGAGAGAGAGAGCGAGAAAGAGTAGGCTTATTACAGAGGGGTAAAACTTAGAAACAGTTCCTTAGGTCAAGTACATTAGGTTCCTAGTTGAATGTAAATACATTGAATTTAAATATTCTTGGAAAAAATAACATTGTTTGTGTTTTATTGGTTAATGCAACCATGTGTTTGAATTCAATTTGTGAACCTAATGTACCTAACATAAGGAACTGTACCTAAGTTTTACCTTTACAGAGGAGAGAGAGCTTACCCTTACAAATCCTTCATGACAGAGAGGAAAGTGGAAGCTGGAGAGAGAAAGCGAGAGCGTGACAGTAGAGAGAGAAATAGAGAAACAAAAGAGAGAGCGTGAGTGTGAGTCGAGAGGGAGCTAAGTCGACTAAATAGAGAAATAAAGAATGTTTTACCAAAAATAAATTGATAAAACAAGCTTTAGAAAGAGAGGCATGCAATTTTTTTTGTTGGTTTTTCATTGACTAAAGTTAGTTTTCCTTTGACCATTTTTTCTAATGCTACCACTTACCAAACACCGGAAAATTTGGAAAATATTTTTCAGAAAATGTTTTACGTCAAAACAAACGGAATGTGAAGTTAGGCATCTACCATTTTTTCTTTATATTCTTTCATGAATCCAAGTACTCCTTTTAATTTCCTCTCTCTTTTTGAATGTGTGTGCATTTGATTTGAGCAAGACTAGAGATGGGACGGGTGAGAATGGAAAATAATAGAAGGTGAAGAAAAGGAGGAGTAGAGACTAGAGAAGAAAAACTGACTCGAGAAAGGAAATAAGAAACAAGAAATTGGAAATGTGTTTGAGTCAAAAACTGAAATCACGTTGGGAATTGAATTTAAGTTGGAAGGAGCCTTCTAGGAAGGTTAACTAGTTTAGGAATGCCATTACATATATGTTTTTTTTTTTACAAAAATACCACATAATAACCAAGCTTATCACTTTATTAGGAAAGTTTTGGCAAAAAATCATGAACTCCCCTCAACTTCGGCTGTAAATCAAACATACCTCCTATATTTTCAATTTGAAAAATAAAACCTTTGAATTTTTAAGAATGTTACAATTGCTCATTCCATCCTCATTATGTTAAGTTTTTAACGAAAACACTAAAAAATATACTGTTTAGCTCAAATGAAAAACACCCTCACATACATAATAATAATAATAATAATAATAATAAGACTAAAGTCAATTTTTGACCCCCTAACTTAGGGGGTGTTTTCATTTTGGCCCCCTAACTTCAAAAATTTTCATTTTAGTCTCCTAACTCTGTTTAGTTATCAAATTGTCTCTTCCGTTCATTTATGTTAAAGTCCTCCATTAAGTGTCTAGTTGGATAGCTGCCGTGTCATCTGATGTAGCCTAATTTTGACATGTCATCAAAAAAAAAAAAGTGAAAAAAATGTTTGATGAGAATCAACAAGCACTATTAAAGGATCCATTGCATGTTCCAGTTGGGCCAATTACTAGAGCAAGATCCAAGAAGATCAAAGAAGCACTTAATGGGCTGATTCAAGATATTTGGGCTGATTCTCCAACGGGGCATTCCAAGCTTGGCCCAAAAGAGGATGAAGGCGTCATAAATTTAATCCAAGCTACTGATGGGGCTGAGCATGCTTAATTGGGCCTAATTCCCTCAGAAATGGCATTGATTAATGGCTGAATATTTGCTGAATATTTGCAGGGAAAGGGGCTGATTACTTTCCAAAATCAGGCCAATAAATTGGCTGGTTTACTTTCCTTTTCCAAGTCAATTAATTTGGCTGATTGACTTTTCCATTTCAGACTTTCCATAATTTTAGGCACCTGCCATTTCTAGACTTTTCCATTTCAGACTTTCAATCTATTTCAGTCTATTTTGGCTGCTAATGTCAGACATTATTAGCCATAATTTTAGGCCCTTAATTTTAGTCTTTTAGAACCAAATTCGTTTCTCTTTATTGTATGGGCATCTAGGGTTGAAAACAGGTTATAAATAGCCTGCACTCATTGTAATAGAGCATTATTGAATCTGAATACAAAGAAAAACGTGAGGTTTGTTTCTTCTATTAGTTCTTCAGTGAACTTGTGAACTTATCAAGGATTCTTCCTTGTGGCGTTCAAATTTTATACCTTCGGTTCATGATTCTTTCATAATCATTGGGTCGGGGTCTGTTATCTTTATACTTTCAATTCGCGTTTCATTTATAAACGTTGGGTTGGGGTGTTCTATCAAAACTCTGATTTTAGCTTTCTTGGGCAAGTAATCCAATATTGTTTGCTGGGTCTCAAAGCGTGTCTGTTGAGGTTCGCATCATTTGGTATCAGAGCTTGGCTCTAAAATCAGGTTTACCTTTTGTTTCTTGTTATCATTCTATTTTTTTTTCGTTTCTGTTCTTATTCCTTATTCTTTGTTTTTGTGTTGTGCACCAAGTTGAAAAAAAAAAAAAAAAAAAAAAAAAAAAAAGAAAAGAAAAGAAGTGATACTGAAGCACCAAGTTGAAAAAAAAAAAAAAAGAGGTGATATTGAAGCAACAGATACTATCATTCTATCTTCTCAAAGTTACTTTATTCTTGAATTGTGACTTTTGTAGTTTCAGTTCTCTCAAACAAAAAAAAAAAAAAAAAAATCTGATTTTTTTTTCTTTTTCCTCATTGATTAGTTGTTTCTGCCATATATTTCCTTGCTGTTGGTATTGGTTTAAATTCTGCAAGTTGAATTTCTTGATTAAGTTTATTAGTTTCAGGAAGAACTGAAAAGGAGAAGCTTTGAGTGGAAAAAGGCAAGAGAGTGTGAGACTAATATTCAAAAAAAAAAAAAAAAGCCAATTTAAGAGTGAAACACGAGTGTGAGTGACATAATCTGAGTGCAAACACGTGAGGGAGTGTTGTGAGGAATTAATTTAATTTAAGCATTTCTCTATATATATATATATATTATGTCTTCCAGGGGCGAAACATCAAACAAAGAAGGACAGGCGGAGTCGTCTCTCATGTTGCGGGCTATGCAACAACAATTTGAACGCATGGACGTGATGTTTAATGAGATTCGGGATCGGATGGATAGGCAAGATGCCGTTATTACTGGTTGGCGTGAGGGACGTCCTCAGGGAGGCCCTTATGTTAGAAGGCAAGCAAGGCGTGCACCCGTGGATGATTCTGATGGTGACCACGAGGATGAGTTCGAAGGTGAAGAGGATCAAGCTTCACTGAACG
>OU015763.1:5760529-5895529 GCA_907173295.1 Fagus sylvatica | reverse complement strand
TTGTGAACTTATCAAGGATTCTTCCTTGTGGCGTTCAAATTTTATACCTTCGGTTCATGATTCTTTCATAATCATTGGGTCGGGGTCTGTTATCTTATACTTTCAATTCGCGTTTCATTTATAAACGTTGGGTTGGGGTGTTCTATCAAACTCTGATTTTAGCTTTCTTGGGCAAGTAATCCAATATTGTTTGCTGGGTCTCAAAGCGTGTCTGTTGAGGTTCGCATCAATGTTTTTTTCAATCATAAATAAATAAAGAGATAAGTACACTTTGTCCACTTGTGGTTTGACCAATTTATATGTTGCCTACCCGTGGACCCGTGGTTTACTCCCTTAGCAACTGTAACCTACTTTATTGCTTTTCCGTAAAATACAAGGATAAATATGTCTTTTACTTATTATATTATGCTCTTTTCTTTTCGTGTGTTGTTGAGATAAAAAACTTCAAGATACAAAAATAATTCTTGAGATCAAGACTTGTTTGGAGCAGAAATACATCTCAAAAAGACTGGTTTTTGGAAATCTAAGCTAAAATATTAGCTTAATTAAGTTCAACAAGGCTCCAAGTCTGGGTTTTTTCATGGCCATGACAATAGAATCCAACTACCTGACATGTAAACGAACTCTGAAGTTGTAGGAAAGTTAGAAACCAAAACAAAATCAAAACACTTGGGATTGAGTTATGTTGCTGATAAGGTCCATTTTAGAATTTGTGAGCTTTCAATGGTTTCCTAATTGAAGCAAATGAGCAAACATGAAACCCACAAATGAGCCATTAAACCAACAACCAACCATCACCCATAGACCCAACAATCACAGTCACAAATTTCCCACCAAACTCACAAATTTTCCCCAAATGTCACAGCAGAAATCATCAAAACTCCCCACAACAGATTCACAAAAGAACTGAACCAAACGCCTCTCTCCAAATCTGTCAAATCCAAATAAGCAACAAGCAGCACCAACATCTTTAAGATTGGCAAGAGCAGTCCAGATCTGGGGTGACCCAGATCTCTTTACCCATGACCAACCCACTTGATGACCAGAAGAGAGGAGCGCAAGGACCAATCGGTCCCTTCCACTCGGACAGCGGAGAGGAGGCTGAGTTTCGCATGGAGTGGCGATTGTTAGGCAGAGTAAGCGAGCTTCCGGTCTGGTGCGAGAGTGAGAGACAGTGCGAGAGAGAGAGAGAAATAAATAGAATAGAGGAATATAGAGAAAGGAAAGGGAAGAGATGAATCTGCGTGAGGACTGAGGACATTGCTGGTATTCGTTGTTCTCTCACAAACAACACCAAAATTGCCCACGCCAATGAAATAGAGAGAAGAAAATATGTTCTTGGCTTAGAATAAAAACCAATACCATTTAAAATGTTAGAATAATATTTTATTTTTGTGTTCTTATAAAAGTCTAAAAAAAATGGGAGGAGATTTTGATTCTAAAATTTGTGTTTTTAATGTTTTATTGTGTTGTTAAGGGTGAAAATGATAAAGAGGGTTATGATAGTTAACGGAGTGAATCACAGATGGGTAAAGTGTTAATTTTCAAATCACAGGTAGGCAATATGTAAACAGGTTAAACCACAGGTGGATAAAATGTATTTTCCCCATAAATAAATAACACCGAAGAACATTGTTTTTTACAATCATTCCATAGGTGAAGCTGTGGAGGTTGAAGAAGCCGAACACATCATTCTTCGGCTAATGGAAGTTCGGATTTACCACACAACAGCTTGTTTGGGGTTAGATTTAGAGAGCACTTTTGATAATTACTGAGAGAAGAGATGATGATGATGATGAAGAAGAGGGAAACGAAATAGCAGCAGGTAGGGCGGTATTAAATTGATTATTATCATAACCATTGTTGCAGTGATATTGCCTGGGATTATTACTAGAGCAACAAAGCTGAAACTGAAGTTGTGCTATGCTTCCCATCTTCTTTTACCCTAAAAAACCAAAACCCCCAATAGAAAATAAAAGGCGAAAAAAAAAAAAAAAAAAAACAACCTTTTTGATTGTCTACAGGAATAATATAATAAAAGAAGAAAATACCTTGAAATTCTTGAAATGTGGGAGTTAGAACACAGATCGGGGCGATTTAGGAATTAAGGTTTGGGTCCAAGCTCCAGCAAGCGATCTATGCAGAGAAGAAGGCCAGGTTTAACACGATTTTTGGGAAAATTAGTAGTGGTAGTATGTAAGTATAGGCCACATGTTGAGTTTGAAGTGAATAAACTCATTAAGAAACACTTTACAAATATTTATGTTCACTCAAATACACCAGCTTACAACACATTCACTCTTATATAGGACTACCCACACACACCTCACTCTTAGACACCTAAGTACTCACACTAGGACTTTACTCTTTGCTTTACTTAGCTTCACACTGCTTCACTAATACTTCACTTCACTTCACAGATACTTCACTAATACTTCACACACACTTCACACACTAAATGGGATCCATTGTTCCCGATTTATACTAGTTTGAGAGTTTCTAGGACATTCTTGTAATGATGGCAAAATCAACTCTTCACTAAGCTTCTAGGACATTCTTGTGTATGGAAGTCTCTAGATAGTGGAATCTTGTAGAAACTTTTAGAGAGATAGAGAAATTTCTAGAGAGGGTTCTAAAAATTTCTAGAGAGAAGCTTCTGGAGAGACTTAGAGAAATTTCTAGAAATCTCTAGATAGAGAGAGAAATTTCTAGAAAACTCTAGAGAAGATTCTAGAGAGAGAGTTTTAACACCACATTCATATAAATCATATGCAACTGCAAAAAAAATTATAAAGACCATACATTAGAGCTTATACTATCCAGCACAAGGACAAAACAATGAATTCATTGAACATAAAGCAAACGGAATAGAGTCATCCTATGAGCCATTGTGAGCTATCTTTACTTGTGTTTACTCCATGAAGCAGTTTGTAGATTGTTAACTAGATTGGCCGGAGAATGATGTGTTCGGCTTCTTTAGCCTCCACAGCTCCGCCCACGATGTTATTTATTTATTTATGATTGTAAAAAAAAAAAATCATTTTTTTATGACATGTCAAAGTTAGGACACATCAAAGACACGTCAGCTGTCCAACTAGGCACTTAATGGGGGCCTCTAACAGAGATGAACGGAAGGGGCAATTTGATAGCTAAACAGAGTTAGGGGGCCAAAATAAAAAATTTTAAAGTTCGGGGGTCAAAATGAAAACACCCCCTAAGTTTGGGGGTCAAAAGTTGACTTTAGTCTAATAATAATAAATAAATAAATAAAGACTGACATCTCCACTGATCCGCATAGTCCTGATCTCAATCACCTCTTAGCCACCTCACAGCCCGTTCACGGCCCAAAATTTCCTTGAAGGTCAAAATTATTAGGGAAAATTGCACTTTACCACCCTCAACTATCATCCCTTTTTCCAGTCACCCCCTAAACTTTAAAATGTATCAATTGACCCCCTAATTTAATCCAATTGCATGGCTGTTACCTCATGTGGCCAAAATTGAGTTAAAATAGACGGAATTGTCTATCACGTGACACACACGTGATCCCAGACCCACCAGAACACCTTTACCAATTTGATTTTTCCCTAAACCCCGAAATGCCTTTATCCCCACTTAACAAAATCTGAAATCCACACCTACTTCAACCGTAACAAAATCAATAACAGAACCACGAGCTGAGCTCGAAGAGTTAGAGCTCGGATTTGGATTCTTCGAGAAATCCCTGGAAGGAATCGCGCCAAAACCGATGAGGTAATTGGAGTTAGGGTTCTGAGACTGCTACGGGGACTCCATCGCAGACCAGATGTCCACTGCCACCGCCTCTGGCGGCATTTCTAGATGTTGTAACATTTGGGAGAAAATTGTGGGTTCAGTTGGAAATTTATGATTGGGTTTTTGTTGGATCTATGGGTGATTGATATGTTCGGTGGTATGAGAAATATTCTGTTGACGCGGATGGGTTGGGTTGATTTGGGTTTTCCGGCATGGGTTCATTTGGGTTTTGTTGCCGCGGTGTGAGGGTTTTTCTTTTTTCTTTTTTTGTGAATCGGGATGCCCGATTGGCGATGGTCGGGGGCTGTTCTTAAGGAATTTGGTCGCCGGTCTTGGTTTGCTTTGGTGGTTGAGTTAACCGACGATGTGTTTGGTGATTTTGGTTAAAATGGGTTTAGTCCTTTGTTTCGTGGCTGAGAAAATGGAGGAAAATCTGGGCTTGGTGTTTACTTTGTTTGGCATGAACTTAAGGCTCTGAGGAAAATCTAGGTATTGGCATATGGGTTTTCTGAATTTTTAGCGAGTGTTATGTAATTTTCTTGATTATATAACAATTTGGCTTCAACTCTACATGTTTGAATTTAAAATGTTAGATCATATGCATACACTCTTTTTCCAAGGCAGTCTTATCCACATTTGGCAAAAGATATACTAATAGACCCTCAATAAACATTTTAATACACAAATGTTTTCTTTTATTAGTATGTCTGTTACCTCCATTAAAGAAGCTGATCAGCATTTTCGCGGTTGAAGTATGTGTGAATTTCAGATTTTGTTAAGTGGGAATAAGGGTATTTCGGGGTTTAGGGAAAAATCAAATTGGTAAAGGTGTTTTGGTGGGTCCGGGATCACATGCATGTCATGTGATAGATGATTCCGTCTATTTTAACTCGATTTTGGCAACAGGGGGTAACGGCCGTGCAATTGGATTAAATAAGGGGGTCAATTGATACATTTTAAAGTTTATGGGGTGACTGGAAAAAGGGGTGATAGTTGAGGGTGGTAAAGTGTAATTTTCCCAAATTATTAATAAAATGAATTGTTTTCTGCACAACACCACAAGCATCTTTGCTTTCCTGGGAATTTCACTATTCACCTCCTTGTTTAGAATATCATCATTCATCATCACAAAAGGAATCAGTATTAGAGAGAAATAATTCTGAAACGGTACATTAGTATCTAAATATTCTATTCCAGTAACCAATTCAAAAAATCAAATAACACAAAAATAGTCCAAATAATATCATAAAAAATTAGCCTAAAATCAAATGTGTTAATGAATTTATTATGGTTTAAATACTATTTTGGTCCTCAACCTTTGGCCTTTGTGTCAAATTGGTCCCTAACCTTTCAACGGTGTTAAATTGGTCCTCAACCTTTCAACCACGTGTCAAAATGGTCCTTGCTGTTAAGTGTAGGATGGAAAATGCTGACATGGTTAACGGTCTTTTTTTAATATAAAAAAATATCTGACGTGACATGCCACCTCATATTTTAATTTTAAAAAAAATGCCAACTCAAATAAAAAAAAAAAAAAAAGATTTGATCATGGCAACGTGAGGTTTTTTTTTTTTTTTTTTTTTTCTGAAGTAAAACAGTCTGAAATCCCTAACCTTCAAAATCCCCTGCCCTCTCTCACTGCCCCTCACCAAGAGACCTTACTCCCTTGACATGAAACTTGTTAAGCAGAGTGATACTGGAGATGGTGGACATGGGTTTCACCTCCAGATCATCCATCACCATGTATGTAACCACTCCTTTCACGTACCCTTCTTCACTGGAGGAACCCGTATTCGTTGCACTTGGTGGGTCTACGAAAATTTGCTCGAGGGTCATAGAACCTTGGCATGAAGGACAGATTGCACTGTAGTTATCAGACACATAAGTGTAACAGTTATTGTTGCTGAGTTTACTACACCTATAGAATTTCGTGGATGTCAATGATTCAACGTTTGGCAATAGGAGAGGTACCTCACCAGTACCACCAGAGATGAGTACTTTGTGCTTTAGTAGGGTCTCTTTGTTGACGTGTGGTTAAAGATAAGTGCTACTTAAATGTTCAATGCTCTTGAAAATGTTTCCAAAGCTGCCCACCAGTTCTTGCTTTTCGAGAAGAGGAATGATAATTCCGAGCGGCAGGCGGAGAATGTGAAAGAGGAAGTCGATGAATTCCTTGTCCACTTCAGACTGTTAGGGATTTTGAAGATTGGGGATTTCAGACTATTTTACCTAATAAAAAAGAGAAAGAAACTCACGTGCCATTATCAAAAAAAAATTTATTTTATTTTATTTCTTTTGAGTTGGTATTTTTTTTAAATTAAAATATGAGGTGGCATGCCGTGTCTGATATTTTTTTATATTAGAAAAAAACCGTTAGCCATGTCAGCATTTTCCATCCTACACTTAACGGCAAGAACCATTTTGACACGTGGTTGAAAGGTTGAGGACCAATTTGACACAGTTGAAAGGTTAGGGACTAATTTCACACAAAGTCCAAAGGTTGAGGACCAAAACGGTATTTAAACCATTTATTATTTATCAAACTATATATATACATACAAAAAGTGCCTACTCTAGATCAAATTTCTACCTCTGCTCGTAATTGCACTTACCTTCCTCGAGATTTTTTGAAATTGAAATTTCCATTGTCATTTTAACCTCGAAAAACACAGACCCGTTAACTAAAATTGAAAACCCAATATCAAAATTAGCTAGTTGGGAATAGTACGCCTGAGGGGTTTTGCTAAAATTGAAAACCATTTTCATTTTTATAAGTGCCCAGCTTATGCGTGTGGAGTTTTGCTCAGAAAGCTCAGACTCAGTTATTTTTGGTTTCCTGCGAAAATTCTAAGATTTTGCAATGTGAAAAGAAGCAATATTTGTTTGACCACAATGAAAAGTATGATGCTTCTAGAAAGTTTCAAACAGATATTTTAGGTTTCACACTTTCACTTTATGAAAATATTGCACCGTTTGCACGATGTAAAAACATTAGTATGTTGCTTAGTTTTTAGAGAGCTCCGAAAAAAGTCTTCTTTATAGCTTCTCTCTCTAGGAGCCTATAGGTGAAGTGTAGTCTGCTCTTGGAGCGGGTGTTGTTCTGTTTGTAGGTGGGTGTAGTGATATGGCGGAAGAGCTTGTGGAGGAGTGGAGGAAATTCTCGTTAACAGAGGATGAAGGTGCTGGGTTTACGGTGGAGGAAGATGCAATGGGCAACTCTGTTATGCAAGGTTCGCACTGTCTTTTGGGTAAACTGATCACGGATAAGCCTTTCAACAAAGTAGCTCTTAAGTCCACAATGTTACGCCTGTGGGGGGTGGCTCGTGGTACTATTGCTCAGATAATAGGTGATAATCTATTTATCTTTCAGTTTAAGGATGAGTTCGAGCGAACTCGAGTCCTTAATGGTTCGCCATGGCTTTTTAATAATTATCTGTTGGCGTTAAATGAGTTTAATGGTTCTTGTCCTGCTGCCCAAATTCGGTTTACCAAATGCTGTTTCTAGGTCCAGTTGCATGGCATTCCATTGAATTACATGACGGAGCAAACAGGTCAGCGGTTGGGTAATGCTATGGGGAAGGTTGTGACTGGTTGATGTTCCGGAAGGAGGGGTTGCGTGGGGGCCTTATTTGCGTATCTAGCTTTGTTTGGACTTTACAAAGCCAATTCCGCGAGGCTGTTTGGTTACGTTTCAATCCTCTGGCCAGCTGTGGGTTTCTTTCAAATATGAAAGGCTACCGTGGCTGTGTTTTTTCTGTGGCTTGCTGGGTCATTCGGAGAGAGATTGTGTTGCTAGTCTACGTAGTCGTTGTCAGGGTGCAACTATCTCCAAACAGTATGGGCCATGGCTTCATGCGGCGGAACCCAGCCAATGACGCCGACCAGCAATACAGGGGCATGGTGCTGCTTCGAGGGGGCACATGTTTTCGAATTTAAATTTGAAATTACCTCACTCACCGGATTTTGTGGTTAATAGCTGTGACCACGATAAGGTGCATGCAGAGGTTGTTGTGGAGGGTGGGGTATCCACGCCGCAAGCTTCTCAACTGCCTAAGGATTATGATGTTGGAGGGTGTGCAAGTTCAAATGGTTGTAGGCCTTTGCTCTCGCCGAGTTCACCGCGTCA
Source organism: Fagus sylvatica (assembly GCA_907173295.1). NCBI lineage: Eukaryota > Viridiplantae > Streptophyta > Magnoliopsida > Fagales > Fagaceae > Fagus > Fagus sylvatica. The sequence continues at coordinate 5,887,629 of OU015763.1, read as the reverse complement.
CAATATCTCACATCCAGCTGGGGGAATTAAAAATCCTTTTGTCTCGAATAAGGTTGAAGTGGCTAGCACTTCCATGAAGTTAGGGATATCTCCAAGTTTTGGTAGGGCTCGTGTGGATACTGGTGTGGAAAATTTTTCTGTTATGCCACAAGTTAATCAAGTTACGTTGCATGGGGAGAATGTTTTGGTCAATGTGGATGGTTTGGACTCTTCTAAGGTGTCATGTGGGGCCTTCTCTGCATCAGCTGGCTCTAATGTGGTTACCAATGAGGCTGTACAGAGCAAGGCAACACGGAAGAAATCTTGGAAGCGTTTGGCATGTGATAAGGGGAAGCAAGCTATGCTGTCTGCAGAGGGGTTGAAACGTGGGGTTTTTTCTAGTGGGTTACTGCTGGAAGCTCCTGAGAAGAAACACACAAAGCTTAATGGTAAGGGTTTGGGTTCTGTCATTGCTGGGGTTTCTATCCCAGATGTTTCTGTATCGGCAGAGGCTGAGGTCCAGCCTCGCCGGGACCAATGAGGCTGCTCAGTTGGAACTGTAGGGGGCTTGGGAACCCCTGTACAATTCTTGAACTACTCCTTCTTATAAAGGAGCAAGGTCCCTCGGTTTTGTTTCTCTCTGAAACAAGACTGGATAGGTTGGGTGTAGAATGGTTACGTGTGAAGTTAAAATTTAGGGGGGCTTTTTGTGTCCCTCGATGCGTACTAGTGGAGGTTTAGCAATGCTGTGGACTGATAAGGCAAAGCTTGGTGTAAACACTTATTCCAAGAATCACATTGATGCTTTTGTTTTGGATACAGTGACTCAAAAAGAATTTCGGGTTACTGGTTTCTATGGCAATGCGGAAACATATAGGAGGAGAGAATCATGGGCTTTGCTTAAACATCTCAGCAGCCTTAGTTCTTTACCCTGGGTGTGTATGGGAGATTTTAATGAAGTTCTGGATTATTGGGAGGTTAAGGGTCGTCGTGTTAGACCGTTGTGGCAAATCCAAGATTTCAGGGATGCAGTGGCTCACTGTGAGCTTCATGACTTGGGTTTTGAGGGAAATCAATTTACATGGCGTAATAAACGTAGTAGTGATGATTTTGTCACTGGGAGACTTGATCGAATGCTGGGAACTTCTTCTTGGATAAGTGATTTTGAGGGTGCAGTGGTGTCCCATTTGGCTGTGCAAAATTCAGACCATTGTCCTTTATTATTGACTATTCTAGAATCTCAAGCAATAACAAAGAAGAAGAAACTTTTCAGGTTTGAAGCAATGTGGGTGAAGGATGAACAATGTAGGGGGCTTATTGAACAAGCTTGGAGGGAGATGGTGGAGGGAGGAAGCCCGATGTTCAAGGTGGTGGAGAAATTAAAATGTTGCCGTGCTTCACTGATTTTGTGGAGTAAGGAACGGTTTGGTTCACTAGCTGCTTCCATTAAAGCTAAGCGGTTGCTACTTCAAAATCTTATCAACACGACTCCTTCTGGTCACTCTGATAGAATTGAGGAGGTCCAGGCAGAATTGAATGAGCTACTTCTTAAGGAGGAAATTTATTGGAGACAACGTTCTCGGGTTTCCTGGATGCGTGATGGGGATAAGAATACAAAGTTTTTTCATGCCCATTGTAGTCAGCATCGGCAAACTAATTTTATTCGGGGCCTTCGTGATAGTGGGGGTGTATGGCATACTAATAAGAGCAAAATGGCCGAAATTGTTGTGGATTATTTTCAGGATATTTTCTCACCATCTAATCCAGAGGTGGAGGCCATTAACACATGTCTGGATGGTTTGGAGAGGGTTGTGTCACCTGATATGAATGACTTGCTTCTTGAGGACTTCAAAGCTGAGGAAGTAGCACAAGCATTGAAGCAGATGTACCCCACTAAAGCTCCAGGCCCTAATGGTATGTCTGCCATTTTCTACCAGACTTATTGGGAAGTTGTGGGTCCTGAGGTAACTCAAGCTGTCCTTTCCATTTTGCATTCGGGTTATTTGTTGCATAAAATCAATTTTACCCATATTGCTCTTGTTCCCAAAATTAAAAACCCGGAAAAAATGGTGGATTTTAGACCAATCTCTTTATGCAATGTAATTTATAAAATTGTCTCCAAGATTTTGGCTAATAGTTGAAAAGAGTGCTTCATTATGTGATTTCTGAATCTCAAAGTGCATTTGTTCCGGGGTGCTTGATCACGAATAATGTTTTGGTGGCCTTTGAAATTATGCACTCTATGAGCTTGAAGAGAAAAGGTAAGAGGGGTCAAATGGCACTTAAGCTTGATATGAGTAAGGCATATGATAGGGTGGAGTGGGCCTTTCTTGAAGGCATTATGCGGCATATGGGGTTTGCTGAAGAGTGGATCAGGTTGTTAATGATGTGTGTTAATTCAGTTTCTTTTTCTGTGCTGTTGAATGGGGAGCAGTGTGGTTTTTTCACTGGTTCAAGGGGAATTCGTCAAGTGGACTCTTTGTCTCCCTATTTATTCTTGTTGTGTGCGGAAGGTCTCTCTTTCCTTCTTAGGAAAGCTGCTCGAGATAGATTGATCACTGGGGTTGCTGCAGGTAAAGGTGGGCCCAACCTTACCCATCTTTTCTTTGCAGATGACTCACTGCTTTTTTGCCAGGCGACTTTGGCCAATTGTGAGACAATAATTAAAATTCTACAGCAATATGAAGAGGTATTGGGTCAGCAGCTTAATAGAGCAAAAACATCCATCTTTTTTACCCCCAACACGTCTTCGTTTATGAAACATCAAATTCAAGATTTATTTCGAGTTCCTGAGATCAAGAGCCATGAGAAATATCTGGGGCTTCCTTCGTTTGTGGGCAAATCCAAGATGGTGTCTTTTGGAGAATTAAAGGGGAGAGTTTGGCGGAAGCTGTGTGGTTGGAAAGAAAAATTTCTTTCAACTGGGGGTCGAGAAGTGTTAATTAAAGTTGTTGCTCAGTCTATTCCCACATATACAATGAGCTGTTTTAAGCTGCCTGACGGTTTATGTAAGGATTTAAATTCCATGTTTAGTGATTTCTGGTGGGGGTATCATGACAAGAAAAAGAAGGCACACTGGGTCCGTTGGAGTAAACTTTGTAATTCAAAGGAGGTAGGAGGTTTGGGTTTTCGTGACTTGAAATCTTTTAATTTAGCAATGCTTGCTAAGCAGGGGTGGCGGTTTGTACAGAATCCGGAATCTCTTATCTATCAGGTCTTCAAAGCTAAGTATTTTTCCAGGTGTGATTTTTTGGAGGCTAACGTGGGATGTAGGCCATCATATGCCTGGCGAAGCATCTTTATGGCCAGAGCAACGTTGAAACTTGGCTTGTGTTGGCATATTGGGGATGGCCAATCGGTGCGGATTACAGAGGATCCGTGGTTACCTCTTTCGACTTCTTTTCGATCCCTTTCTGCAAGGGATGTTTTGGATAAAAATGAACGAGTTTCTGTACTGATCAATGAGGAATCACAGAGTTGGAATTCTGAGGTCATCCACTCGTTATTTTCTGATTGGGAAGCTGGGTTGATTTGCTCAATCCCCTTACCTCCAAGGCGAAAGCCGGATTTACTTTTTTGGAATGAGACGTCTTCGGGTTTATTTTCTGTAAAGAGTGCCTATTTTTTACAGTTGAAATGTCGAGCTACTGAGGTGGAGGGACAGTGTTCGTTGGTGGAGAAGGATAAAAAATTCTGGAAATTTCTGTGGGCTTTATCCTTACCTCCAAAAATTAAGATGTTTCTATGGAGGGCATGTGTGGGAGTCCTTCCGACATATGAGCTATTATGGCGTCGCCACACGCGTCCTGAGGGTTCGTGCCCTTGCTGTCTACATGCTTTAGAATCAGTGGGTCATATTCTGTGGGCTTGCCCTGTTGCTTCAGATGTGTGGTTGGAGTCTAACCTGAAGATACAGAAGTGGGATCGTTTTTTCAATCATTTTTTCGATCTCATGATGTTTGTGTAGGAAAGACTCTCTTCTGATGAGGTGGAGCTTTTTGCTTGTATTGCATATTTTATTTGGAATCACAGGAATCGGGTGGTCCATGATGGTCTGGAACCTAATCCGCAGGGGGTAGTGCGCAAGGCTAAAGAGTTGCTCCAAGCTTTTAAGGAGGCTCTACCAAAGGCTGGCCATGTTGATCATGTTGCAGAGACAGTGCCTCCATCTGAGGGGCAGCGAGGGGTGTGGCTTCCTCCTAGTGAAGGCAGAGTGAAGGTTAATTTGAAGGTTTTTAAACATAAGCCTTCCCAAGTCTGGTATGTGGGAGCGTTGATCCGGAATCATGAAGGACATTTTATGGCTGCTATGTGCAGTAGGGTGATGAGTTTGCCTAAAGCCATCAATCCATGTATTGGTGCATGTTTTCAAGCTTTACAATTCACATTGGAGGCGGGGTTTTCTGATGTTATCTTTGAAGGCCCACAAGTGAGTTTTCTAGATGTGGTGTCTATGAGCCAGATGGAAGCTTCTGTGGAGAACATGTGGGTTGAGGACGTGTGGGGTCTAGTTCAGGAATTTAGGCACTTTACTGTGTCTTCTGGGATGGTAGGGCCTCACAGAGCTGAGCTGGTTTTGGCTCAGTTAGGTTGTTCTTATCTAAGTTCTAGAGTTTGGTTGGAGGTCCCACCGGTGGAAATTATGTGTTTTTTGTAATGTTTGTTTCTTCTGGTCCCTTGTATTCGGTTTGCTTCCTTTAGTTTCAATAAAATTCTAATACTTCATTCAAAAAAAAGTATGTTGCTTAGAAAGTTCAAAACGAAAAAGTCTTATAAAAAAACAAAAAAAGTAAAAGAGTTCAAAGAGAAACTGGTCACACCAAAAGCAATGTAAAAAGCATCAGTTGGCCGTTGAAAGTTCAAAAAGTTTAGAGGCTCCTCTTGCTTGCATTCACCCTCTTCATAATTTGTCGTTCACTGAAGCGGCAACAGAAAAAGAGAGCGGAAAATGGAGCTCGTACCAGTACGTCGGAAGAGCAGGGTCTATGATTCCTACTGCTTCATTAGCCGACACTGAAGTCAGCTTCGAAGAGATTCAATCGGCGGCTGCTTTTTCCGATCACTACCCACGCCTTCCATTCACGCTGCTTTGGTTAGGCCCGAGCCCGATCCTAATGGTACGCCTACATATATATAATTGTTTCCCAACTGGGTGTGTTTTCAATTTTAGTCACTTGGTCCGTGTTATTTTGAGGTTAAATTAAAATGGAAATGGGAATTCAATTTTTAATGGGTTGGTTTGGTGGGTAAAATGAGAATTTCAATTGGAAAGTGAGGCGTAAATCTGTTAATTTATCTTACTTAATTAGTTTAACGAGTAATTATAAAATACTTCACTGTTATTTTATTCTCTATGTCTTTGGGACTAATATATTTCACCGTCTATTTCTCATTAGTTTTGGTTTTATTCAAATAAAGCAATTCAAGTAATTCAAACTTCTTTTATTGTTTATAATTAGAAAGAAATTACAAAACTTCATGTATTTGTATTATTTTTTTATGATATCAGTATATTTAAGTTCTCTTTTTATTAGATCTTGTATAATTTAAGTTTTTTAATAACTATTTAAATTTTTTAATAAAAAATTAGATATTTCAATGACCACTCTGAAAAAAATTTCTGGAACCACTAGGTGTATCTTCACAAGGTTAATCTTAATTCTTTAATTTTTTTATTTTTTTTATTTTTTAATAACAGTTAACGTTAGTTAAAATTAATTATAGTTAGATTTGCTATTAGGGTTGGGTTATTGATTTTAAATGAGATGACACATTCTAGACTCTAAATTTAATTAAAATAAATCATAACATTTAAATGGAGATTCTCCATTTCAAAAGGAAATGGAGAGGATCCTATTCTAGCGAAAGAGTAATACTAAAGAGTAAAGACACTACCAATTATTTACAAACAGACATGGCACTGATGTGTCAGTATATTATATTAGCAATTAAAACACCAAATTAACATGTGAGTTTTAATTTAACAAAATCATTAAAATTACAAAATTAAGTTGCTAGGGAGGTGGAGTCAATTACTAATTAATTACATCTATTTTTCCATAACTACTTTGACTCATGTTTTGTCTTTGAACGGCTTCACATCCACAACTACTTTGACTCATGTTTTGTCTTTGAACGGCTTCACATTCCTCCTCAATTTTAGGTGTGCACAGTGCATGGCTCTGAAGTCTGAAGTATTGTATTTAAGGCCCATATGTTTAGCAAAAAAAAGTTTTTAAGGCCCATATTTTCTTCTCTTCAGGCAAAGAAAACCGAGGAAATATTACACCATTAGAAAATCAATGAAAGCTGTTTCACCTCTGTTCGTATACTCTTTCTTATTCTCTTCCTTCTTAAGAATTACCTCCACTACACCAGACACTATCACTCCGAGTCATCCCATCAGAGATGACCATGGTGAGACTCTGGTGTCAGCTGGCGGAACCTTCAAATTGGGATTCTTCAGCCCAGGTAGTTCGAAAAACCGATATGTGGGAATATGGTATGTGATCTCTAACCAGACAGTTGTATGGGTAGCCAACAGAGAAACCCCACTTGAAAATCACTCTGGAGTTTTAAAGGTCACTGTCAATGGAAGTCTTGTCCTTCTTGATACCACAAATAATACTATTATTTGGTCATCCAGCAATACATCAAGAACTGCAGGGAATAATCCAACTGCACAGCTCTTTGATTCTGGAAATATTGTTGTGAAAGACAGAAATATTGATAACATTTTGTGGCAGAGTTTTGATCATCCTTGTGACACATTCCTACCAGATATGAAAGTTGGATGGGACTCCGCAACTGGTCTAGATAGCTATTTAACATCTTGGAAGAGTACAGAAGATCCTGCCCATGGTGAGTTTTTAGGAAAGTTGGATCGTCGAGGGCTCCCACAATTAGTTGTTTTGAAGGGAAGCAAAATAAAGAGTAGACCAGGGTCTTGGAATGGCCTTTATTTTACAGGGTCTCCATGGTTAAAGCCAAATCCATTGTTCAAGTATGAATTCGTGTGGAATGAGAAAGAGGTCTCCTACGAGTATAAGCTCCTAAACAAATCTATTTTCTCAAGGTATGAATTCGTGTTGAATGAGAAACAGTTCAATATTATTAGATGTAATTGTGGCTAATTAGAGTTTTCATTATTATTGTAATCCTAAAAGCCTATTAAAAAGAGGCTCCCTTACTTAATAGTTTAAAACAATCACATTATGAATAAAAATATTGTAATTAGAGAATGTTTCTCTTGTCTTGTTTGGTAGTGATTCCAAACAAGATTTCAAGGAGATTCTAGGTGGTGATACTTAGGATTTGTCTTGTTTTATCTTTATTTTCCGTTATTCCTATTTTCAAATCATTCTATCTGGTATCAGGTATGTATTGAACCCATCAGGCATTGGGCAGCGGTTTAGATGGACGGATCACACACAGAGTTGGGACCTTTTATCTACATCCCAGGCTGATCAGTGTGAAAATTATGCAACCTGTGGCACATACACTAGCTGCAATATCAATAGGTCTCCTGTATGTGAATGCTTGAAAGGATTTATTCCAAAATCTCCAAAATCTTGGAATTCAGCAGATTGGTCGGATGGGTGTGTTCGAGGAACTCCACTGGGTTGCAATGATGGATCAGATGGGTTTCTCACGTACAAGGGGGTGAAATTGCCTGACACATCTTCTTCTCGGTATGATAGGAAGATGATGAGTCTCAAGGAATGTAAAGAATGGTGTTTGAAAAACTGCTCCTGCACAGCATATGCAAATTTAGATATTAGGAATGGAGGAAGTGGCTGCTTGCTTTGGTTTGCTGAACTGGTTGATATCGTAGAAGTTGCAGTGGGTGGGCAAGACCTCTATGTACGTGTGCCTGCTTCAGTAGTAGGTATCCTCTTTGCTCTTCTTCTTCTTCTTCCTATTTGGATTTGTGTGCTTAGAACTTTGGTACAGCAAAATCATATATTATATACTATATTATAATTAGTATAATATATTTGAAATAAAATTCTATTATCAAAAGTTCATGAAATTTCAAAAAAAAAAAAAATTTATTTTTTAAAAATTATTTAAACTTTTACTTTACCATAATTTTATGTTCTAATAAAAGTTGTGTCTTTTACACCACATATGACGTACTTTTACCAAGTGGTTCATTTACAATGATAGTTTACTTTATGTTAAATTCTATTAATAAATTTTCAAAAAGTTAGAAAATATTATTCCATATTACCATAATCATCTATGGTCCATCAATTTAACGGAAACAAAATGATTAGTAAAAGAGTTTGATTTTTCCAAAAAATATTAATGGATGAGACATTACTTATTATAAATATTTACGGGAATGATAAAGACTCAGTCTCAAATAAATTTTTTTTTTTTTTTTTTTAAACTCTATTTTGTTGTTCACTTTCAATGCCATTATTAAATTTTTTACATTTACATATGATTTCTTATTCATCCGTGCATTGTAAGGCTATAGTACTTGTAATAGTATAAGGTCTGCTCTGATGCTGTATTCACTCATCCATTGCAGTATAATTTGAATTAAAGGTCTCACTTAATACTATTGTAAGCAAAAAAAAATTTATAACAGATATTCTCTAAGCTTACCCGTAAAATACATTGAAAAAAACTAATGTGACACACCATATACTAACAAATATAAGTTCATTAACTCTACTTTTGAGCTTTCAGATCATATTGAGGAAAAAAAGCACTTTTGGAAGAAAAAACAAGGAAAAATCATAGTCTGCAGCGCAATAGTACTCATGGGAACTTGGGCTGCATTTGTATGGAGGATAATACAAGGTAATTTACAAGACATGGGATATTTTCTGAGCATGAGAATAGATTTTCATTGCAAACTGTATGAAAATGAATTAAAATTAAATCTAAAAAATTAGTCTAACTATGATTTTTATGAATTTTACTAAATATGAAAATTGATAATTAAAAAGCAAGGTAATTTATAAGACTATTAAAGAAAATATAATATGTCAAGACTAATGAGATGTTTAATTATGATATTTTCTGAGGCAATTAAAAATATATATATATTAAAATAATGAGGTGTAAAATTGTGAGAATCAAAAGCTTAGAATAGTTCAACCAAAAATCAAAAAGCTTCGGTTTTACATTATAGTTAGATTTTATTTTATTTTTGATGAATAAGCAATTTCATTCCCCAAGAAACAATTACAAAGCCAACAAGTTTTGTAGAGCAGATTACACACTTAAAAGAGGCCACCATGAAGCTTACAACAAACTAAGCTTACATCATACAGTGACTTTTAGCCAATGCTCTAGCACGTAGGATGAGGATCCCATAATTCAACTGACAAGTGCATAATTGTTTTTCCATAGTGGGAATCCTAAATAGACAACTTAGAGGCTTGCATAACTGGCTACCACATCCTAGAGAAATAGTGATTCATTTGCAATATACCATAATAATTGTCTCACACTACCTTACACACCACCTAAGTAAAGATATATATCCACAAATTATGAACATTTGTGGTCTCATGATTCACACTATGAAAGTTTAAAATGTGAATACTGATAATAGATTTTTTGCTTAGTAATTTAAATAAAAAAGTCTCCAAATGAGAAGAAACATCAAATAAGGTGGTCAACATTTTGCTTTAACAATAGAATTTTGAAGTTATTTAGGCCCAATGACTCCCTTACTATTTTAGGAACGAGAAAAAGATGCCAAAATATTGAAAATAACAATGAAGGCAGGAAGGAAGATATGGAGTTACCAATATTTGATTTGGCAGCCATAGCTAATGCCACTGATAACTTTTCAAGCAGCAACAAGTTGGGAGAAGGTGGCTTTGGATCTGTATACAAGGTAAATTACAACCTAACCAGTTTGAACTATTTTCTTTCCTAAACTAAACTGGATTTTTTCCACTGAACTTTTGCTTTTTAGGGTACATTGCTTGGGGGGCAAGAAATAGCTGTAAAGAGGCTCTCAAAAAATTCTGGACAAGGATCGAACGAGTTCAAAAATGAAGTTACATTAATTGCCAAACTTCAGCACCGCAATCTTGTGAAGCTTCTCGGTTGTTGCATTCAAGAAAGCGAAAAATTGTTAATCTATGAATACATGCCCAACAAAAGTTTGGACTCATTTATTTTTGGTTTGTAGTTTAACCCTCACTGAATTAAGAAAATTCATGTTTAGACATTTTAGCTTTTATTAATGAATTCTTTTGTTGAGATTTTAGACAAGTATGTACTAACAAGAATATGAAAATTGACAGACCAGACAAAAAGTAGACTACTTGATTGGCGTATGCGCAACAACATTATTGGTGGCATTGCTAGAGGGCTTCTCTATCTTCATGAAGATTCTAGATTGAGAATTATCCATAGAGATCTCAAAACTAGCAATGTCCTACTAGATAATTCTATGACCCCAAAAATTTCAGACTTTGGTCTTGCTAAAACATTTGGGGGAGATCAAATGGTGGCCAACACCAATAGAATTGTCGGAACATTGTGAGTACTCTTACACTTCTTTTATAATTTACACTCAGATGTTTTGAACTTCTTTTTACTTTGTAATGATATTTTACAGTGGCTATATGTCTCCTGAATATGCCGGGTATGGACAATTCTCAGTGAAATCCGATGTTTTTAGCTTTGGAGTTTTAGTACTAGAGATCGTGAGCGGGAAGAAGAACAAGGGATCTTGTGACTCAGGCCAACATCTTAATCTTCTAGGACATGTAAGTATGAACATTAGCATTCCACTATTTCAATGCGTAAGTGTTTAGTTCCACCAGCACCTCCATCAGTACTGACATGAGAAATCACTAGGTCATACACATGTAATTCTAGTTTTCCAACAATATTTGTGGGCAAATTGAAAGGGAGTCAAACACATTAACATCTGGTTTTTGTCTTAGGCATGGAGACTATGGATTGAAGATAAGCCAATGGAACTGATAGATGAATTCTTAAGCTTAGGTGACTCGTGCACTTTATCTGAAGTGTTACGATGCATTCATATTGGTTTGTTATGTGTGCAACAAAGACCAGAAGATAGACCAAACATGTCATTAGTGGTTCTAATGTTAAGCAGTGAGATTTCATTGCCCAATCCAGGGCAACCAGGTTTCTATACAGAAAAGGCTCTACTTGAAGAAGATTGTTCATCAAAAAAGCTTGAAGCGTCTTCAACAAATGAAATAAGCTTTACATTGTTAGAACCAAGGTAGGATATCATCACTTGAGACTTAAGAGCAAAAGGGAGTGGCTGAAGAAGAAAGACGGAAGCAATCGGTGTTGTTCACGACATAATGGTTTAACACAAAAGTGTTAAATAGCTTTTGTTTATAGGGACGGAGCTTCTACACCAAACCATATCATGTATAGCATAATTCATGTGTTCCTTTTGAAGTAGTGCTTATTTTCATTAAACCTAAATGATCCTCTCTATTTCGTCAATTTCACGGTTAAGGTTTTATTTTCTGAAATCTAACAGATCTGAACTATGAAATTGCTCCATTTCAAATGGAGATGATTCTTTTCTAGATGGGTCCAACAAAGCTTGATTCCACTTTCTTAGGACTAAGTCACCTACTTTGAATTTTTTGGGATGAACCTTCTTGTTGAATGCTCTTTTGATTTTCCTCTCGTACAACTATCCATGAACAAGCGTGTTCATACGCTTCTTGTATGTCAAGTTGAGTTGCTCATTTGAATGAAAGAATTTGTTCTAATTTGTTGGTTTTGCTGTGAGATTTGATAACAGGTGATGTTGATTGGGTACATTTTCACTGATATGAGAGAAGAATGAAGTTGAATGAAAGAGGGCATTTTTTGTCCAATTTGTAAAAGATCTTGTTTGGATGTTGCTTTTAAGATTTGTTCTAAAAACACAAATTCGAAAACAAAAAGACAAACACATATAAGATATTCTCTAAAAAAAGGTATTTGCATGATGAATTTGAGACATGGTTTTTAAGATTTATTTTTAAAAAACATTCAGCCAAACAACAAGATCTCACCACTTTTAAGTCGGGAAAATCATTTTATAAAACGTTTACCAAGGCTTAAAGAAATCCTTAATATCTGATGTTCTTTCTTCATTTCCTATAAAAATGGGGTTTGGATAGGTAAGGACAATAAATGCATTCTTAACAGGTGCCCAAGGCACCCATTAACCCGACCTAAGTTAATATAATTTTGTGTTTAATCTTCTTTTAATTTGGGAGTTTTTTTAACATGATCATAACTGTCATTTCACATCTATTTGTTGAGCACATCATAAAAAGATAAATTAAAATTTTATAAAAACCTTAGGAAGTCTAAGTCCACTTTGACATAAATCAAAAGCGGAAAATTATTGAAAGAAGTCCCATCACCATTTACTTGAGCAAAAGTTTAGGTTCAAGGAATATAAATCGATGTAATTAGCTTTTTAGGACTAAATAGACAAAGGATAAGAACTAATTAAGTGGGCCTATTTTTAATGGGACGAGGTAGCTCATTATGTTTCTAAGCAGAAAAATACTTTTCTTCTCCTCCCCATTCACTTTCGCCCAAGCAAGGTTAGAAGGTAAATCTCTCTCCCTCTTCCTCTTGTAAATGTTGTGGGAATTCCCAATGTTTATTGCTATGGAATGATTGTTTGAATTAATTGAATGGATCAAGTTAAGGTTTAAGCATGACTTGTTGATTTCTATAATTTGCTTGTTATATGACTGAGTTTAAAATTCTAATATTTTTATGATGTATCTGAATCTTGGTACTTTGTTAACATAAAATTTTTAAAAATTAAAAAAAAAAAAAAAAAATTGATAAAATGAGTTTTGTTTTAGGATTAGGATCTGAAATGATACCGTTTGATAATATTTTGTTAATTTATAAAATTATTGTCATGCTGTCCCTGGAGTAACTTCTATACAGGTTGTGATTAAAGATTCATAATAAAAAATTTTGGTAGAATCTATTGACACAAAATGTTTAGAATTAAAGTTATTATAATAATAATAATAGAAAATTGCACGCATTGGCGGAGCCAGCTTATGACTAGTGCCCACCCTTAATTTTTTTTTTTTTTTTTTTAAATTACCTAGGTATACATTGGTAGTGGCGGTGCAAGTGACCCTATGTTTTGTATCCGGCCAAAATCTGATCCTATGATAAAAAGGAGAGAGAGAGAAAGAGAGAGAGAGAGAGAGAGAGAGAGAGAGAGAGAAACTTGTTTTGTGAATTGAAGACAAAAATCTCAATGTGGTTGTACAAAGTTTCACGCTCTATTTGTTTTGACGTAAAAAGTTTTTTGGAAAATGAGTCATTTTCTTGAAATTAGTTTTTGGAAAACTGATTCATTTTCCCGTGTTTGGTAGCGACCTTAAAAATAAACTAGAAAATGTTTTCTAGTATTTGTTACGTGCAGAAAATTAGTAACATTTTTTGTATAAGTCAAAATCAATTCAATGTACCTTAGTACAAGTTCAAAAAATCTTATAAAATTCCCATGTGCTCAAGAATGGTATCTGATGCCAAATTCAGATCGTTATCATTCACAAACAAATTTCATGAAGAAATCAAGTCCTAATTCATCAAAGATTATAAAATTGCTTCATTGGTACACTTTATCAAGCGATTGGAGTTCAAAACAAAACAGGTCAGCAAGCTATTTAAAATCTGAAAATTCCAAATACAAAATCACCTATTTACATATTTAACCATTAAATACAACCTAAAAGGCAGTGAAACTAATGTAATGGTGAAAAGGGTTTTCACCCAACATGATTTATAGAGACAGAAACCACATGATTATGTGTCCTATCCCAATGGCTCATCTTAATGGCATGATCAGAGAGAACCTAACAGAGGGAACCCAATTTTTGTTGAGATTTCTCGTTGTGGAAGTTGCGTTAAAATAATAAATCTCATTCAAGAATAAATTATCCAATCAAATATTACTCAAGCAAAATACACAAAAGAATTCTCAATGAAAGTAAAGAAAACGGTACGGCTAAAGTCAACAAAGGAAGAATCATTGTCATATTGAATTACACCTAAGACTTGCACACACACAAAATATGTAAAACAAGTCGCCATCCAATGAAGTCGGTGATGACATTTTACAATTTTGACATTGAAAATTAAGATATCCCAAGCTTAATACAACCAAAAACTGCAACAATCGGAAATTTTTTACCAGACCACTGTCAATCTGTTTGTCTTTGTGCTGGAGCTGAGAAGCTAGGGCTGACACAAGGAAGAGAGAGAGAGCGAGAAAGAGTGGGCTTATTACAGAGGGGTAAAACTTAGATACAGTTCCTTAGGTCAAGTACATTAGGTTTCTAGTTGAATTCAAATACATTGAATTAAAATATTCTTGGAAAAGATAACATTGTTTGTGTTTTATTGGTTAATGCAACCATGTGTTTGAATTCAATTGGGGAACCTAATGTACCTAACCTAAGGAACTGTACCTAAGTTTTACCCTTACAGAGAAAAGAGAGCTTACCCTTACAAATCCTTCATGAGAGAGAGCAAAGCGGAAGCTGGAGAGAGAAAGCGAGAGTGTGACAGTAGAGAGAGAAACAGAGAAACAAAAGAGAGAGCGTGAGCGTGAGTTGAGAGGGAGCTGAGTCGACTAAACAGAGAAATAAAGAATGTTTTACCGAAAATAAATTGATAAAACAAGCTTTAGAAAGATAGGCATGCAAATTTTTTTGTTGGTTTTTCATTGACTAAAGTTAGTTTTCCTTTGACCATTTTTTCTAATGCTACCAATTACCAAACACCGGAAAATTTGGAAAACATTTTTTAGAAAATGTTTTATGTCAAAACAAACAGAATGTGAAGTTAGGCATCTACCATTTTTTCTTTATTTTCTTTCGTGAATCCAAGCACTCCTTTTCCTCTCTCTTTTTGAATGTGTGCATTTGATTTGAGCAAGACTAGAGATGGGACTGGTGAGAATGGAAAATAATAGAAGGTGAAGAAAAGGAGGAGTAGAGACTAGAGAAGAAAAGCTGACACGAGAAAGGAAATAAGAAACAAGAAATTGGAAATGTGTTGAGTCGAAAACTGAAATCACGTTGGGAATTGAATTTAAGTTGGAAGGAGCCTTCTAGGAAGGTTAACTAGTTTAGGAATGCCATTACATATATGTTTTTTTTTTTACAAAAATACCACATAATAACCAAGCTTATCACTTTATTAGGAAAGTTTTGGCAAAAAATCATGAACACCCCTCAACTTTGGTTGGCAAGAAAGCTTGAAGAGTTTTCAACAAATAAAATTAGCTTTACTTCATTGGAACCAAGGTAGGATATCATCACTTGAGTCTTGAGAGCAGAAGAGAGTGATTGAAGAAGAAAGATGCAAGCAACAGGTGTTGTTCATGACTGAACGGTTTAACACAAAGGGATTAAATAGATTTTGTTTCTAAGGATGGAGCTTCTACACCAAACCATATCATGTATAGCAAAATTCATGTGTTACTAGTGTGAAGTAGTGCTTATTTTCGTTAAACCTAAATACATAAGGATGGAATTTAAGACTTGTGATGAACATGATCCTTTCTATTTCTTCCATTTCACGATTAAGATTTTTTATTTTATGGATCTAACAGTGTACTGACAGTCATGTTATTTAAAGATTTAAATGACGTAAAAATCTGTATACTTTTATAATTATGAAATGAAAATGATCCTTTTTCTAGGTAGGTCCAACAAAGCTTGATTCCACTTTCTTAGGACTAAGTCACCTACTTTGAATTTTTTTTTTTTTGGCTGAACCTTCTAGTTTAATTCTCTTTTGATTCTCCTCTGGTACAAATATCCATGGCAATGCATGGTCATACGCTTCTTGTATGTCAAGTTGAGCTGCTCATCTGAATGAAAGATTTGGTTCTAATTTTTATTGTTGCTTTTGTTGTGAGATTGATAACAGATGATGTTGCTTGGGTACATTTTCATTGAGGATGAAGTTTACCTATAACCCGGTTTGGAGAAATGTCCTTCAAACCGCTAGGTGGCACCATTTGAAGGTAGACTTTGTCATTTCACTGCTATGAGAGGAGAAAATGAAGTAAAATGAAAGAGGGTATTTTTGTCCAATTTGTAAAAGATCTTGTTTGGTTGTTATGTTTTAAGATTTGTTCTAAAAACACATAAAATGTATTCTCTAAAAACGTATTTGCATAGTGAATTTGAGACATCACCTTGAAATAAAGGAAGGTGGGCAGATATGGAACTCCTAACAAAACCAAACGCGCGCCTACTCTCTTACCCGATCATCCCCAGATATATATGCATGCTCCTTACCTAAGGCTAACTTCATGTCACTTCCTTGAACAAACAACGACTTCCGTGGATCTCTTTACTTTTAAGTCGGGAAAATCATTTTATAAAACATTTACCAAATAGGCATAAAGAAATCCTTGATATCGGATGTTCTTTCTTCATTTTTTATAAATAAATAAAAAAAGGTCCAAATTGGTAAGGTTAATAAATGCATTCTTAACCTAAGTTAATTAATTTGGGAGTATTTTTAAAATGATAATTGTCATTTTCACATTTATTTGTTGTGCACATCATACAAAGATAAATTAAAATTTTATAAAATCCTTAGGAAGTCTAAGTCCACTTTGACATAAATTAAAAATGGGAAATTATTCAAAGAAGTCCCTTCACCCTTTACTTGAACAAATATTTAAGTTCAAGGAATATAAATCAATGTAATTATTATTATTTTGGACTAAGTAGACAAAGGATAAGAACATTAAGTAGGCCTGTTTTTGAATGGGCCGAGGAAGCCCATTATGTTTCTAAGCAGGAAAATATTCAGCTTCTCCTCCTCATTCAGCTCACTTCTCAATTCTCATTCACTTTCGCCCAAGCAAGGTTAGAAGGTTAGTCTCTCTCCCTCTTCCTCTTGTAAATGTTGTGGGAATTCCCAATGTTTAATGCTATGGAATGATTGTTTGAATTAATTGAATGGATCAAGTTAAGGTTTTAGCATTACTTGGGATTTCTATAATTTGCTTGTTATATGACTGAGTTCTACATTCTAATATCAGGTGTATCTGAATCTGGAACTTTGCCCATAACCCTATTGATAAAATGAGTTCTTTTTAGGATTAGGATATGAAACGATATTGTTTGATAATATTTTGTTAGTTTATAAAATTAGCGTGTCATGCTGTCCCTGGAGTAAATTCTGTACAGGTTGTGATTAAAGATTCATAATAAATAATTTAGGTGGAATTTGTTGGCACAAAATGGTTAGAATGAAAACTAACACTAATGGGTTTGATTTGAATTGAGTTTTGTAACAAATGGATTTTCCTTAAAACTGAATTGTTATTGCCCTTTCCTAACCTCGAATCTGTTAGGAGAGAGATTTGAGTCGATGTGGTGGAGTCTCACATCAACTAATGACGGAGAGGTTGAGAAGTTTTTATCTCATGGGGGTTACAAAGGACCACCCTCGGTTTTGTTTGATGAATAAATTTGGTCATAATCCATGGTTGTCTTTAGGGAAATGTGTATATGTCTCAAATGAAAAGAAAATTATCAGGCTTTCTTTGCCTATCATTTAGAATTTTTTCCTATGACAGGTTCAGGTTCCCATGGCGACCTTAAGAAATCTGACAATCAAGACAGGAACTTGTAAACGTATTGTTAAGGAATTGCATTAGTATGAGAAGGAGGTTGAGAGAGAAGCTGCCAAAACAGCAGACATGAAAGAGAAAGGAGCTGACCCTTATGACCTGAAGCAACAGGTACGACAGACTAAAATCATACTTCAGAATGTATTGTTAGAACACTCCCATTGCCTATTTGACTGAAGGAATGAGAATCTATGCATATTTTTTTAATATTTTCCTGTAGTATCTTACTTAGAAGCTCTCTTTTTGTTGTACATTTGAACAGGAGAATGTGCTTGCTGAGTCAAGGATGATGATACCTGATTGTCGCAAGCGCCTGGAGGCCTCATTAGCTGACCTGAAAGGAGCTTTGGTATTGTACCGTTATTTTCTAGTGTGCTTTCTGAATATCACAGTTTGATTGCTTCCATTCTAAGCATGCCACCTTTATTATATACAAGAATACATGCTAATTTTTTTTGTGCTTTCCCTTTTCTTTGTTATTTTATTAATTTTTATAGTGGATGCCCACATAAACCTTACTCCATAGCTTTTAGCAGTGGGAATGTACAGGTCCAATGGTATAAATTGTGATTTTAATGGATTATTTCTTTAGGACTGGATAATTAGCTTACTGACCCTGCCCCACCCTTCTAACTGTGGGTCTGGCACACGTAACTAGGCTAACACAGTGGTCATGTGTGGGTATGTTGTTTTGGGCAATCAGACTTATGGGACAGGCAGGTTGAAGGTTAACTCAATGGGATCATCGCAAATTGTACATACTTCAAAGCTTTGAGAGTTGGGGCCGTAGAGGAGAGTGTTACTCATTCACATTCACTATGGCTTATGCTCTAAGTATTGCAACAGGGCTGGATAAGTAGATTACCGACTAATGCCCACCCTTCTAGTCTGGGGTTGCAAGTTGCAACACACTTAAATGGACAGGTCTCTGGGTCAAGTGATCCTCTGCAATCAGACGTGTTTTAGCATCAGCAAGCTAAAGGCTAGAATTATATGAAAATTATGCTTTCAATGGATTGTGAACATGAGATTACTAACTCCGGTGACCCTTCTAGGTTGGGGACTGTGACACACTTTAATGGGCTTAGACTCTTAATTGATCACTTTTGTTCAGACATGTCTTGGCAGGGGCGGGTCACGGGTCATCATGAATTGAACATTCTCTGAATTTACTTGCCTGTATACATACTGAAGTGCATCTCCTTGATGAGTATAAGCAACATAGCATTCTAGATTAGGTTAAATTTTTACTTAAAAAAAAAAAGATTAGGTGGAAATTTTAATTTTCTGACCAGGTTTGGTTCCTTAACAGATATGTTATAGGAAGGTGAAGGCAGTGTTAGCTCCTGTGTGTCTCAACTCCCAAAAGAGGCCCTATTTTCATCCTTAAGCATGTGTGATGTGTTTGCCCCACTCTTTGGTGTTTTCCCATTACAAGGCATCTAGGGATGGAATCTTGAGTTCCCATTTAGCAATTTTAAAGGGCTTTGCATTGGATAACAAGGAAATTTTCTTGTTTAAGTGGTGTCATATCCAGATTATTTATTAAATACATGAAAGGTATGCCTATATGCTTTCCACTTTTGCTAATGACAAATCACTTTGTGAGAGAGACGGGAAAGTATGATGTTATACTTCACAACATTGAGTTGAAGTAGCCATTATTATGTATTTGCCAACTGAAATGCAACTTTGCAAGTGCTATAGGGAACGAAATGTAACTAATTTATTGTCATGTCATGTCTTAAACACTCCCTGCTTCTTCGCAGGTATTTGGTACATATGTTATGCTGTAGTTGCTAGCATGAATGTCTTTCCCCATAAATGGCGATTCATCATTCATGTAAATGAAGGATTAATCAATAGTGTGAATTGAGTTTCATGAAATGCATTTTGCTGAGTATTGTTTTCATTTTCAGGCTGAGCTGGAGGAATCAAACCAAAAGGATGGCCCAGAGATTGATGAAGCAAAAAGCACTATAACGGAGGTTGACCAGTTGTTTCAAACAACTGAAGCTTAATGTTGTGTTAATGGAGAGAGTTTGACTTTATTTAAGTATCTCCCATTCACAGCCTGTTTGCATGGCATGTTGATGGGATTTGGGACCTTGCTTTTCTAAAAGCCTAAGTCTCTTGTCTGTTGTTGGCGTGTCAAAAACAATTTTAAAATCATTTTATGAATAGAATTTTCTCTTGCCAGTTATTGTTTCTATTTGGCAGGTTTATCTTATTTGATCTATACTGTAAATCAAAGTTCGTTTTTGTTCCTTTTATGGGACCTGAATGAGGGATAAGAGCAACCTCAGAGACTACTTAAAAGTTTAGTATTATTTGTGTGATTTTAATTTTGATGTAAATATGCTGCGTTAGCTAAGAATGCATGAGACTAGGGAGTCTACTGAGATACTAGATTTTTTGAAGATAAATTCTGATTAATTTATGGTTTTCGCTGCTCGAAGGTTATCAAATGGATCAATAATGAAAAGTAAGGTTCTTCCTGGTCCTCTTACCTTTGATCTTGAAAAAGAAAGAAAATTGGTTAGATTACACTCTTTAAGCCTTTGAGAATACTTTCAAATGATACCATTGATCAACTTGGAATTGAAGGGTCCTGATCATGTGCATCGTTATGAAGCACTTCATTCCCCATTCAGTAATTGAACAAAACTTGGAATTTATCTACTGCAATCGGTATTTCAAGGATGTCCCAAATATTTTTATGATTTCCTGAGTACATATCATGTACAATTTATCTTTCCTTTCAGTACTCATCTTTGGATTGAAGAACATGAAGCTATAAATATTCTACTGCTGTGAATGGCTGAACAGCGGCACTATGCATTAAGCCCTCTCTTTGGTTCAGATGGGAAGGAAATCAGGACAAACCACATTTCAGTGAACAAGATTTCAGTCCAACATGCTTTTCAGTGTGAATTCTGTTCATATTACAAGAGGATGGACAGAACATTTTCAATATTTTTGGAAAGAACAGTGGCAAAGGGTTTACAGGGCAGGTTATCAATATGGATCTCACCCAACTCCCAGCAAGTTAACCAGTAACCTGTGTCCCAAATAATTAAACACTTTGCCAATCTGTTAATTCAGCCTTAATAATTTTAAAAGTTATGGAAAGGCCCTCTGTGGAAATATGAAGAGTAATACTAAGTTTACAAATTTTACTGAAACATGCTTTTTGGAAAGAAACTACCCTCCCCAATTGTACAAAAGCCCCAAGTGATGCCTGGGTAGATTGCTCTCTTGCAGGCTGTCACAGAAAGCAAGAAACCCCTTCAAGTCAAAGGTTAAATAGAGCATCAAGAAAGATCGCTAACTTCTCTTTTCAATTATATTATAATGCAGAATAGTTTCAAGTTGCTTTCACCTAAAAGGTGCATGTCACCCAATGTTCTATCTACATTAAAGGAGTAGCTCCTGAAACAGATGTAGCCAAAACTACACCAATCATGAAGCTTATCCATCCTACAAGAATCTAAACCTAGCAAGACCTTCCGAGAAACTTAATAAGAATATTAAATTTTTCTCAAGATATCAATATTAAATACTCCCTCCATCCCTATATAAATAAAACATTTGAAATGACACAATTATTTATGAAAAAAAAATAAAAATAATTATCTTCTTAAAATGTCCTCTACTTTTTATTAGAAATGGCACGACTTTGAACAACAATCTTGTTTGTATTTTAGAAAAAGGTGAGGGTAATATAGAAATTAAATTCACTATTGGAAAGTTTCATATATTTTGGGACAACCCAAAATACTATCATATATTGTGGCGTGGAGGGAGTACTTTGTTTCTTTTTCTTTTTCTGGATTACACAATCCTGATGATATCAAGTCAACCAAATTTGTTAGAAAAGAATGAGATCAGGTTGCAGCTTTCTGAAGGTTTTATAAGTAGAAGAGATCACGTAAATCATATCACCTTTCTTGAGTAAACTTGCAACTGAAGATAGGCTGCTTAATGGAGCCTTGAAGCAGTACTATCTGAGGACTCAATTTGGTCACATCTCCAAACTGGAAAATGTATCTTGGATCAGGGTCCAGTTTCACTCTCAAATGAAGCTCTGCTCCTGGTCTTTTAGTCTCCTGCTTGCTTTTTCCAATACCTATCCAACCATTGAAAAGAATCACTGGCCTCCCTTCACCCCATTCAGGACCAACCTCCAGTTTAAACGTCCCAATCTGTTGCCTCTTGATGCCGACACCACAATGGGACCCCTTCCTTCCTGTAAAAACTGCAATCTCCAAACATGCACGAGTGCTATAGAAACAGCCAGGTGCCAACAATGCGTTCAGATCAGATGCTTCAAGATAAAAGCTAGAGGCAGTGCTGTGAGAATCAGGTATAACTTCAGGAGAGGTTACTAAGGGTACTGATGTCGTCTGCACAGGAAAACCTCGAAGACGAATTTCACATGTACATGGCGTAGAGACTGCATGAATTCCAGAATTCACCGAGTTCAAAGCTGCTGCAGGAATCCTCAGTCCTAGTGAGCCTATAGACAACCTAATAAAAGCCTGAGGATCCATTAGGGTCACAAATCTTTTGACATTGTAGCTCTATTCTAGAATAGCTCAAGAACCCTGCGGCATCAGGAACAAGTGACAATTAGCTGACATGCAAAACTGATACTTCCATTTATGTTATCAGGTGTCAGTTGATAATATGCGTTTGTTTTTTGATAAAGTTTGGCAATTGCGTGTCAGCTGCTTCCCATTTTAAAGTTGTTAGTTGTTAATTACCAACTTTTTTTTTTTTTTTTAATAAGTTTTTTATAAGCATCTAGCAAGAGTACTGTACTTGAATTTTAAAGTTGCTGGTTGGCAATTGCGTACTAACACGGAAAAGTGATGGCCATGACCCATGGGACCTCCAGAGTACTGTACTTGAATTTTTTTTTCTTAATTTGTTGCTAAGATAATCTTTAGATTATAATTAAGTACTTTTTAGTAATTTATACCCTAAATAACAGTTTTAAATTAAAATTATCCAAACGCTCAATTAATAGAAATCACACTTTTTAATAAGTTTTACCAAATACTTAAATGTAATTTTCAAAATCATATTTTCAAAATCTTTAGTTTAAAATCACTATTTTTAAAAACTCACTTTTTCAAACAGCTCCATATCTCTTAAATAGAAACCACTCGCTCGAAGTAGATCATGGGTTGCTTTGCTGGATAAATATTAGAGCAACTGGGCTTTTGTAATTGCTTCATCTGTTGGGCCACTAACTAGTCGATTAACATTATTCAATGGCCAACTAATTGGGCCTTGGGATTTGGTAAAAATTAGAATTAATACCAACGCATGCCCCCGCATGTGAATGGTAATGGGACTGATATACCAATGATGTGTTTAAACCGCTAGTTTTAAAACCTAAGTGCATGTATGATACACCGGATGGTATACCGGATTCAAATCCGGATTCTGTGATTCAAATACAGAATCACTGGGTCCTACGTAAAAAAAACATGTTTGGTATGCAATTTTTAAGTGAGGATTGAAATCTCAACTTGAATTTTATGTGAGTCCCATACCAAATTTGAGTTCAATCATTTACCTGTTTTTTAATCCAATCTGGATTCAAATCCGAACTCAATTTACATGGGTCCCAGTTTTATTACCGTTACTGGACCTACACATTTCTTCTTTCTCTCCATTTTCTCTCTCTCCTCCGTTTGCTTCTCTGCTTCTCTCTCCCTTGCTCTCGGGTATTTCACGGCCACTTCACCGTAGAAGACAAACAAAAAAATACCCAACAAAACAAAAATAAACAGAAATGCAAGAAACAATTTTAAGTGTTCTCTCTGATAAGAAAAAATCTGAAGAAGGAAAAGAAGAGGAACTGTGAGGTCTGAGGAGTAAAAAAAAAAAGGAAGAAAAAAGAGAAAGGAAAAAAAAAAAAAAAAAAATAAAAAAAAAAAAAAAAAAAAAAAAAAAAGAAAAAAGAAAAAAAAAAAATTGAAAAAAAGGATAATGAAAAAATAAAAAAATTTAATTGAATTTAAATTTTATTCTATTATTAAACCTTCCATTAGAATTTTGACACATCATATTTTCTTTAATATAAGAATATATTATTCCATATATAAAACACAATCATAATTAATGTCTAATACTAAAATATATTCCATATATAAACATAATATAAATATCTTTTAATAATAATCATAATTATCAATTTTCATCAAGATTTTTAGAGTTTTTTTTTTTTTTCTTATGTATTTCATTTAATTTTGTTGATGGCAATGAAGAAAGATGGATTGATTTGTTATAATGAAACCATGTGAGCTTGAAATGAGTTATGAAAATTATTTAGGTTTGATTATATAATCATGTGTCAATGTATTTATTTGTCCTTCTTCTTATTTTAAGTATCATTTATTTTATTTTTAAATGGAAACATGATCCATATCGTAAATATAAACATGAATCGTGTTTTATAAAAATTGGACTATATTCAACTTATGCCGAAAGATAAATTACATTATATTAAATTTTAATTATCCTATGGTAAATACTTTCTTAGTTATTTTTTTAAACAAAAAAGTATGATCTATCCTAAATCCGATTCGTTAAGTCTCTTTATCGATCTTGCCTACCACATTTTGAACTACAAAAAAAAAAAAAAAAAATTCAACAAAGGACAGAGTTTGGCTACAAACTGGTTTATTACTAGCTTGCTACAACTCACTACGTGACAATTAATAAGATCATCTATGTGTACTTTAGTCACATGACCTATTTAATAAGTCATGTGACTTCTTTAAATAATACATCTGGATAGTCTTATAAGCTGCCACGTAATGGGTTGTAGCAAACGAGCTATAAACTGGTTTATAGCCAAACCTTGTCTTTCAACAAAAGAAGTAAAAGGAATCAAAATTAATTTATATTTTATTTTTAATAATTTTCCTGTGCATCGCACATGTTTGCGATTAGTATAAACTAAAACTCGGAGTAGAGAGAAACTTTTTTGACTCCTCCAAATCCTGCCACATCAGACTCTCTAGATTAATCCATCCCATTCCATTAATGACCTTTTAAATTTCCTCCTCCTCCTAATTGAATCAACATTTTTCCGTTATTCCACCAATTAATATCTTGATTGTTTTGGAATCCACGTATTAATACCCTACCAATTAATATCCACCTATTAGTGATTGTTTTGGAATGCCATTAGTCAAATGAAATTTAATTATAGTGTGATTGAATGATATATTGTAGAAAAGGAAATATATCTATAATCTACCCCACCAATTAATATCCACCTATTAGTGATTGTTTTGGAATATCATTAGTTAAATGAAATTTAATTATAGTGTGATTGAATGATATATTGTAGAAAAGGAAATATATCTATAATCTACCCCACCAATTAATATCCACCTATTAGTGATTGTTTTGAAATGCCATTAGTCAAATGAAATTTAATTATAGTGTGATTGAATGATATATTGTAGAAAATGAAATATATTTATAATCTATAATTTATAATCTAAACTAAAACCCGGAATAGAGAGAAACTTTTTTGGCTCCTCCAAATCCTACCACATCAGACTCTCTAAATTAATCCATCCCATTCCCTTAATGACCTCTTAAATTTTCTCCTCCTCCTAATTGAATCAGCATTTTTTTGTTATTCCACCAATTAATACCCCACCAATTAATATCCTGATTGTTTTGGATTCCACGTATTAATAACCCACCAATTAATATCCACCTATTAGTGATTGTTTTGGAATGCCATTAGTCAACTGAAATTTAATTATAGTGTGATTGAATGAATATATATATTGTAGAAAAGGAAATATATCTATAATTTATAATCTAAATTAAAACTCGGAGCAGAGAGCAATAACTTATTGTATATCTTACATTCAAAGTATTTTTGCTTGGTTAAGTTGTAGTCCTCTATTTTTTGCAAACAATAATTTTTTTTTTTTTTACAATTTCTGATACTATTTAACTGCATATAAAATTTAGTTTGATTTTATTTTATTTTTATTTTTATAAAATTTGATATATTCGAAATATTTTTGCTTGGTTAAGTTGTAGTCCTCTATTTGTTGCAACCAACAATGCTTTTTTTTTTTTTTTTTTTTTTTACAATTTTTGATACTATTTAGCTGCATATAAAATTTTGTTTGACTTGATTTTTTAATTTTTATACAATTAGATATATTTGAAATATTTTTGCTTGGTTAAGTTGTACAATCGAATCTACAATCTACAATCTAAACTAAAACTCGGAGTAGAGAGAAACTTTTTTTGCTCCTCCAAATCCTGCCACATCGAACTCTCTATCTCCATAAAAATTCACGCCATTCCAAATTTCTTTCCAATTTTAATTCTTTCTCATCTAGATTAATCCATCCCATTCTCTTAATGGCCTCTTAAATTTTCTCCTCCTCCTAATTGAATCAGCATTTTTCCGTTATTCCACCAATTAATATCCTGATTGTTTTGGAATCCACGTATTAATACCCCACCAATTAATATCCACCTATTAGTGATTGTTTTGGAATGCCATTAGTCAAATGAAATTTAATTATAGTGTGATTGAATGATATATTATAGAAAAGGAAATATATCTATAATCTACCCCGCCAATTAATATCCACCTATTAGTGATTGTTTTGGAATGCCATTAGTCAAATGAAATTTAATTATTGTGTGATTGAATGATATATTGTAGAAAAAGAAATATATCTATAATCTACCCCACCAATTAATATCCACCTATTAGTGATTGTTTTGAAATGCCATTAGTCAAATGAAATTTAATTATAGTGTGATTGAATGATATATTGTAGAAAAGGAAATATATTTATAATCTATAATTTATAATCTAAACTAAAACCCGGAATAGAGAGAAACTTTTTTGGCTCCTCCAAATCCTTACCACATCAGACTCTCTAAATTAATCCATCCCATTCCCTTAATGACCTCTTAAATTTTCTCCTCCTCCTAATTGAGTCAGCATTTTTTTGTTATTCCACCAATTAATACCCCACCAATTAATATCCTGATTGTTTTGGATTCCACGTATTAATAACCCATCAATTAATATCCACCTATTAGTGATTGTTTTGGAATGCCATTAGTCAACTGAAATTTAATTATAGTGTGATTGAATAATATATTGTAGAAAAGGAAATATATCTATAATTTATAATCTAAATTAAAACTCGGAGCAGAGAGCAATAACTTATTGTATATCTTACATTCAAAGTATTTTTGCTTGGTTAAGTTGTAGTCCTCTATTTTTTGCAAACAATAATTTTTTTTTTTTACAATACAATTCTGATATTATTTAACTGCATATAAAATTTAGTTTGATTTTATTTATTTTTATTTTTATAAAATTTGATATATTCGAAATATTTTTGCTTGGTTAAGTTGTAGTCCTCTATTTGTTGCAACCAACAATGCTTTTTTTTTTTTTTTTTTTTACAATTTTTGATACTATTTAGCTGCATATAAAATTTTGTTTGACTTGATTTTTTAATTTTTATACAATTAGATATATTTGAAATATTTTTGCTTGGTTAAGTTGTACAATCGAATCTACAATCTACAATCTAAACTAAAACTCGGAGTAGAGAGAAACTTTTTTTGCTCCTCCAAATCCTGCCACATCGAACTCTCTATCTCCATAAAAATTCACGCCATTCCAAATTTCTTTCCAAATTTCTTTCCAATTTTAATTCTTTCTCATCTAGATTAATCCATCCCATTCTCTTAATGGCCTCTTAAATTTTCTCCTCCTCCTAATTGAAGCAGCATTTTTCCGTTATTCCACCAATTAATATCCTGATTGTTTTGGAATCCACGTATTAATACCCCACCAATTAATATCCACCTATTAGTGCCAATTAATATCCACCTATTATGATTGTTTTGGAATGCCATTAGTCAAATGAAATTTAATTGTTATGAGTGTGATTGAATGAAATATATATAAAATATCTATAATCTACCCCGCCAATTAATATCCACCTATTAGTATTGTTTTGGAATGCCATTAGTCAAATGAAATTTAATTATTGTGTGATTGAATGAATTGTAGAAAAGGAAATATATCTATAATCTACCCCACCAATTAATATCCACCTATTAGTGATTGTTTTGGAATGTCATTAGTCAAATGAAATTTAATTATAGTATGATTGAATGATATATTGTAGAAAATGAAATATATCTATAATCTATAATTCATAATCTATACTATAATGTAAAACCGAAACTTTTTGACTTTTGGTTGACCTCATTATGTTGCGCCATATAAGCTTTTGAAATCTCACAATTTTACACCTCATTGTTTTAATATATATTTTCTAATTGAATTTAAATTTTATTTTATTATTAAACCTTCCATTAGAATTTTGATACATCATATTTTCTTTAATATAAGAATATATTATTCCATATATAAAACACAATCATAATTAATGTCAAATACTAAAATATATTCCATATATAAATACAATATAAATATCTTTTAATAATAATCATAATTATCAATTTTCATCAAGATTTTTAGAGTTCTTTTTTTTTTTTCTTATGTATTTCATTTAATTTTGTTGCTGGCAATGAAGAAAGATGGATATATTTGTTATAATGAAACCATGTGAGATTGAAATAAGTTATGAAAATTATTTAGGTTTGATCATATAATCATGTGTCCATATATTTATTTGTCCTTCTTCTTATTTTAAGTATCATTTATTTTATTTTTGGATGGAAACATGATCCATATGGTAAATATAAACATGAATCGTGTTTTATAAAAATTGGACTATATTCAACTTATGCCAAAAGAAAAATTATATTATATTAAATTTTAATTATCCTATAGTAAATACTTTCTTAATTATTTTTTTAAACCAAAAAGTAGGATCTATTCTAAATCTTATTCGTAAAGTCTCTTTATCGATCTTGCCTACAATATTTTCAACTACAAAAAAAAAAAAAAAAAAAATCAACAAAAGATGTAAAAGGAATCAAAATTAATTTAGATTTTATTTTGAATAATTTTCCTGTGCATTGCACAGGTTTGCGACTAGTTTAAATTTAAAAACCAAAACTATGTACCAAACATAATTTTTTTTTTTTTTAAATTGTGATTTCAGTTGTGAAACCAAAACTATGTACCAAACAAATTTTTTTTTACAATCTTGAATTCAAATCAGGATTAAAGTTCTAACTTCAATAAAGTAAAAAATCACGAAACCAAAACAGAAAATAAAAACACGTACCAAACAGGCCCTAAGTTTTTAAAAAAAGACCATATTTAAAGTTTCACTTTGGATCCCAAATGGTCTAGGCCGGCCCGACTAGTGAAAATTCTCTCAGGTGATCTATTGTAATTGAGCTGTAAGGACTGTAAAAAATCTATGATTAAGATATTTAAACAATGTCTTGAATTTTATTTTTAAATATAAGATGTGAAAAATCAAATAATTTTTTTAAAAATGTTTTGTATAGTTTTTAACTAATTATTATTACTTACAAATTTTTTACGTATTTATCTTTTATAATTTTAAAATCATTAACTAACGTCATGGCGGTCCATTTGGTGTTTGAGGAAGTCAAATGGTTGGGAGAAGGGTCTTTGGGAAAAATAAAAGGGGGGGGGAGGGGTTGTTGGAAATAGGGGGGTTGTAAGCCTTATTGCTTCTCTTAATCTTCAAAGTGGCGAGCATTTCATTCACGCCAAAGACACCACAACACAAAATGAGGGACGATCCGCACTACAAAAAATGTAACTTGTTGGGGCGGTTTTTCTAAAAGCGGTTTAGTAAAACACCTCTACATACATCTATTGAGGTGGTTTTATTGACCGCCCTTATACTTTTTCATCTGTAGAGGCAGTTTTATTAGGCTACCTCAATAGTATTATTAGTAGAGGCGGTTTAATTAAACCGCCTCAATAAATATGCCCTTATCTTCATAAAATTTAGTGAATCCCTAAATTATATTTGACCTGTCTTTCTCATTTCTCATTCTCATAAAAGTTACCGATTCCACCGGCGCTCCACCATCGTTGCTGCCTGTGCCTCCACTCGAGCTCTCCACTTTCGCCGCCGCTCGAGCTCTCCTCTTTCTCTCTCTATTCTTTCAGGTACCGATTTCTCTCTCTTCTCTTCAGGTTCGCCAATTTGCTATTTCCCATTTCTCTCTCTTTCTATCTTCAGTGTAAAGCTTCAATGCCATGTTAGCATCAACCTCCGCAACTGTTGCTTTGATCGGCGGAGCTAGTGTTTCATCAATCCCTCCAAGGTATTCTCTCTCTTAGTCTCCAATTTTGTTTGTTTCATTTTCTAATTTGGTCAAGTAGAAAATTTCTAGATTATGTGATTATGTGATTTTCTGTGTAGTCAGTAGTGTATAAACTTGAAGGAAAGAAAAGGAGATATGACTTTAAGAACTGAATCACATATGGGTTAGAGTGATTGTTATGATGCTTCTACAAGTAGAACTGTGGACTGGAAGGTGAAAGTCGGAAAGCTTGGAAAGCATTTTTGAATGGGTCAAATGCTAAGAGAAGAAGAGATATGAATAGGAATAGGAGAAAGAAACTAAAAAATAAATTTTTTACTTTGTCAAATGTTAGAGAAGAAAGAAAAGCAAGAGATGGGAAGGTAAGTGTTTGAAGTTTGGACCCACTGAAAATTAATGGCCGACTAAAGAACTAGACTCCTGTTGTTTTAGACTCTTATAACAGGAAATTAATGGCTGGATGCAGTGTTATCTCATAAAAAAAATTAGTAGTGTGCAGTGTCTAGGAACTTGGAACGTCAATAGCAGGGTTTCCTGCACCCATCGATCAATCAATCACATCATTACTGAGTACCTTTGTAATTGGATTGTAATTCAAGCAAATAGGATAACCCTTTGACTATTCTTTGTGTTTTGTTTTGGCCAAGTAGTAAAAAAAAAGGCGATAATTGTGAGCATTCATAGCCTCCTAGGCAGAAACAGGATTCACATAGGCTGAACTGTTTGCGAATTGTGCAAATTCTAGAAAAAAAAGGAATTGTGATTACATAGAAACGATTGTGGGTCCCCATGTGACCATATATTACCTAAACACGCTATCCTTTATCGGTACTAGTACGCAAAATGAGATTTTCTGAAACTCAGTGCAGACAAACAACATGACCATATTCAAAACTCTAGGTCTGACTTACGTCCCATCTGCAGTAGCATCCCGTCAACAGTAAAAAAATAATTAAAAAAAGTTGTGACCGGTTATGAAAGTAGTCGGTTTACAATAAATGACATAAACATTACAAAATATGACACACATTTTATAAGAATAAACTAAACATTACTAATATTAACAAATATTATACTATAGTAAACTAAAATATTATCAAAACTTTCAATTACATTACAACACTAAAGATATTAATCCAAAACGTGAGAGAAATTATAAACTTTGACAATTATTTAAACATATTATGAGAAGTTTTGCAAATATTTACTCAATTAATTACTAACAATCACAAAGGCCAGTATTTACAAAAACTAACTAAAATAATATATCATAACACACAAATTACAACACTAAAGAGAATTAATCCCAAACGTGAGAGAAATTACAAACTTTGACAATATTTAAACAATTTTTGAGACGTTTTGCAAATATTCACTCAATTATTACTAACAATCACAAAGGCCAGTATTTACAAAAACTAACTAAAATAATATATCATAACACACAAATTACAACACTAAAGAGAATTAATCCCAAACGTGAGAGAAATTACAAACTTTGACAATATTTAAACAATTTTTGAGACATTTTGCAAATATTCACTCAATTATTACTAACAATCACAAAGGCCTAGTATTTACACAAACTAACTAAAATAATATATTACAACACAAAAATTACAACACTAAAGAGAATTAATCCCAAACGTGAGAGCAATTACAAACTTTGATAATATTTAAACAATTTTTGAGACGTTTTGCAAATATTTACTCAATTATTATTAACAATCACAAAGGCCTAATATTTACAAAAATTAACTAAAATATTATATCATAACACACTAATTACAACACTAAAGAGAATTAATCCCAAACATGAGAGAAATTACAAACTTTGACAAAGTTTTGCAAATACTCACTCAATGATTTCACATTTTGACAAACTCTAAACAACATTACTGTACATTTACTGTACATTAACAAATATTGTACTACAGTAAATTAAAATATTATCAAAACTTTCATTCACCTTACAACACTAAAGAGTACTAATTCAAACCGTGAAAGAAATTACAAACTTTGACAATCATTTAAACATTTTATGAGAAGTTTTGCAAATATTTACTCAATAATTACTAACAATTACAAAAGCCAGTATTTACAAAAACTAACTAAAATAACATATTATAACACACTAATTACAACACTAGAGAGTATTTATCTAAAACGTGAAAGAAATTACAAACTTTGACAACCTTTAAACATTTTCTGAAACATTTTACAAATATTCACTCAATTATTACTAACAATCACAAAGGTCTAGTATTTACAAAAACTAACTAAAATAATATATCATAACACACTAATTACAACACTAAAGAGAATTAATCCCAAACATGAGAGAAATTACAAACTTTGACAATTTTTAAACATTTTATGAGACATTTTGCAAATATTTACTCAATGATTACTAACAATCACAAAGACCTAGTATTTACAAATTTTGACAAAGATTACACATTTTGACAAACTCTAAACAACATTAGACACAACTTATATCACTCATGAGATAAAATATCATATTTGACGAACATTAACAATTTATTACTAAACCTTTATTAATAAACACTAAAATCCATATAGCCACCTAACCAAATTTCAATATTACAATAATTGTCACCCATTACATGTTTCGACACAAATTTTACAATCTCGAATAAAGCTTTTACCAAGACAAAGAGTTTTTACAATACTTAGGACATATTTACATCCAATATCACAATTATTACATTCTCTAACTCAAACTATACTAAGTCTCACTGAAGCCCTAAAATATGTGAAATTTTTTTAAATTTACAAATTTTGACAAAGATTATACATTTTGACAAACTCTAAACAACATTAGACACAGCTTATATCACTCGTAAAATACAATATCATATTTGACAAACATTAACAAGTTATTACTAAACTCTTACTAATAAACACTAAAATCCGATTAGCCACCAACATGCGAGGGACCGGCATGGTGAGAGGGAGAAGGACCATGATCACATTGAACCAGAGGATGATCGTGGGTGGTATGAACAGCCCGAGTATGGGCATAAGCATTCAGACCAAGACAAAACCCTGAGCCTTTTGAGCATCGTCGAAGTCGGGGCCAGTATGATCATCTGGATGTCTAGGACGACCATGACCATTATGACCAATATCATGACCGTGGTCATGACCAATATGATCGAATGGAGGATGATGATTACCAATATGAGCGTGCAACATCAGAGTCACGTGAAAGGGAGAGAACAAGAGATGTGGAGCATGAGTATCGACGATCGGAGAGGTCACTTTCTCGGGAGTACGAGTACTAAGGCTGCTGGTACTTCTCAAGTTTTGCTTTTGCTAGTAAGGTTTATACAGTTTCTATTTTCAGGTGTCTGATTTGGAACTGGCTACCCTGATTTACCCAATGCTCTTTTTATGACTTCAAGGTATCATTTAATCAAATCTCAGGAGTGTTATTTGGGGCAACTTCCTTCCGAAAGGATGTTAAATTCTCCTTATCAGTGTTGACTAAACTCTATGTTTAAAGATTTTATAACTGGGCTATTTAAGGATCCGTTCTTGTGTTGGTGATTTTTTTTATTTTTTTTTTTTTTATGTTTGAGATGGAATCAGACTTTATATTGATATTATTTGCAGTTAATTTTCTCTGTTTTCTTTCTTGTTGTAAACTTTAGACTCTTTTAAGTATTAGTGGACTATATTACAAACATTTTATTTACATACTATTAGTAAATTAATACTAACATTCACTAAAGTCTAAAAATATGAGAAAACTTTTTTTTTTTTTTTTTAAATTACATATCTTGACAAAGATTAACCATTTTGATAAAATCTAAACAACAACATTATCATTTGTGAGATAAATTTTAAAATTTTAGAAACATATAGAAATTATTACTAAACCTTTATTAAGAAACACTAAAATCCATATAACCCCTAAACTATTGAACAATACTTCACAACAATTTCATGTTCGTACAAATAGCTTACAAAAGATCACAGAATTATGTCAAATTATTTATGAGTTTTATCAAAATAATTATGGCCTTTAATTATAATTAATTATAATATTAAACCTTTGCAATTTTGAAAAACAAAATTCAAAATATGCATGACATTTAATTATATATATCTCCCTAAATTATTATGTTAATATAAGTAAAAATAAGAACATTTTAAATAAATATTTTATGGACATGTGTGTTTGGGGGGGGGGGGGGGGACAGAGTTTACCTCCAAATGTATTATCTAAAAAAGTGACATGACTTGTTAAAAAAGTCAGGCGACTAAAAATACACGTGACTTATCTATTTAATAGCCACGTAGTAGATTGGAGGATAATTCCTTTCAAACCGGATTAAGGTAAACTATTTCCTGTTTTGGAGTGAACGTTTTAAATATCTCAATTTACGTTAGGGTATTTTGTTAAGAAAACTCACTTTGATTCCAATTAGTAATTTTAATTCGATAAGAAGTCTATTTTAATTTTAATTTTGTAAGAGACATTATTAATTGAAATCAATGAATAATTTAGGAAAAATTATAAGATGTGAAGGGTATTTTTGGTAGTTCATAAAAGTAGACATGAGGGGAGCAATCCTTAATAGTAATAGATGATAATAATAGTAATAATTAAATAACAACACCCAATACTTGATATGATTATAATAATAATAAAAATGATAATTAAATACAAATAAAATCAACAACAATACTAATAATAGTATTAAAAATATTAGTTTTGAAATTTTTTTTCTGATTATAATGAATATACAAATAACAACACCCACCTAACCACTCCGTTTATTCGGCAAACCAAATTCCTTCGTCTTGGGTGCCATAAGTGCAACAACACTAGTTGGACCTATCTCAGACAAACCTTTAGAAAATTATAAATATTATACTAAGAAAATAAAAAACAAATGATACACATCCGAAGAACTATGACAATTAAATAAAAATTAGTAAAAAATTATCACTTTTGAATAAATGTCAATCAGTATGATACTAATACATATAATAAAAAAAAATAATAATAATAATTCTTGCCTACCCACATAAAGCATAATAGTAGTAAAATTAGCGATCGATCGCAAAAATTTGCGATCGATCAGTTTTTACACTGTACAATTTCTGGAAAAATTTGCGATCGATCGCGAAATTTCAAAGGAGTTTTTTGCGATCGATCGCTTTATTTACTGTTCATTACTGTACATTTTCTGTACAGTGAATTTTCCGATCGATCGCAAAAAATTCCTTTGAAATTTTGCGATCGATCGCAATTTTTTCCAGAAATTGTACAGAGAATAAACCGATCGATCGCAAAAATTCCTTTGAATTTTTTGCGATCGATTCGCAAATTTTTCCAGAAATTGTAGTGTAAAAACCGATCGATCGCAAAAAATTCCTTGGAAATTTCTCGATCAATTCTTTTTTACAAATTTTTCGACAGATCTTAATTTCTCTACAATCATGAAATCCATAAAGTAATGATGTAATATTGCGCGTATTTTTTTTATATAACGTAATCATTTATTATCATTTAAAATTAAACATCATGCTTATATTTATTAGGCACACTCAGGACATTATTCAAGCAAAAATCACTTTTGGTTGCAACACTTCCCCAATGGCAAAGATTCCACCTTTATTGACATTATTCAAGCAATGTGCAAATATTTTTCACCTTTCTTGCTAAAGCAAGTTGTGAAATCATGGATGAATTTGCTTGTCCAAAACCAAGTATGCCATCAAGCGCTTCCAAAGATGAACCAAGCTCCCTTATTGTTTAGCTTCACACCTATTGACAAGAGACTTGCTAGGATGTATATATGTGTCTATTGTGCCAAATAAAATAGTGTGAGAAATTATGGAAAAAAAATTAAAAAAGGTCTTATTAATTTAACATCAAATAGAAGATTTCTTTTAGTTTCCTTTCTTTCAATTTATTTAGAAAATGAGATTAAAAAATGAGAAAATTGAGTTAAAGATGGTACTAAAAAACAGAATGTTTTGACTAATAAAAATACAATCCTAATGGACTTTATTAATGACAAATTTTCACATTACCAATAAAATCAAACAAAAAAATAAAAAACTATTTGATGTTAGGGTGATTGACGTGGACCCAATAGTTAGCAATTTGCCATAAAAAAAAAAAAAGGAAGGTAGGCTATATTTTTTATTTTTTTAAAAAAACCAATAGCTAGATTTTCATTTTCTTTTTTCCATTTACCCTATTAAAAAAATATATTTTTCCCCATTGCTCTCACCTGATTTTTTTTTTTTTTTTTTTCAATCAAAGAAAATATAAATAATGATGAAAAAAATAGTCTACATGAAAAAATAACAAGCAATAAACTTCCAGAGCCTTTTGAATATCTCTATCCATGGCAACATTTTAGTCAATTGCCATAAATTACACAATTTATTTACATAACACCAAGAAACTAACATTTGTACACAATTGCATTCATTGCTTCTCGTTAAAGGCCTTCCAAACTTCCAACCCATTGCATGAGACAATAATTGCTAACTTTACTATTTCATTTCGAGTAAAATAACTAGAAGAAAAAACGAGTCACATAGTGAATGGATTGAACTTCAGGGTCATTGGGTCTTTCCATTTTAAATAGATGTTCCTGAATATAAATGACCCTCTTTCAAACTTTGGAAGAATTCCTGACAGCATTTCGTCTTGCACAACATCCCATATAATATATCATTGACTGCATTGCAGAACATAATCAAATATAGAGGTTAGGGCATTAAGTTCTAACTAAAAAAGATAATATGGATTGTCACAAATTGGTTAGAGGGTCTCACCAAGTTAAAAAGAGCGACTGATCGTAGTTGGATTTAGTAAAAAAATACGCAGTTCACATCTTTAAATAAAAAATGACTAATCTTGTATTTCTCTAATAAGAACATGATCGATCGTGATAGTAAAAAGTGTAAAGTTTATTCATTTTTCATTTTTTTTTTTTTAAAGAAACCCTTTTTTTTTTTTCCCTCTTATATAACGCACATCATTATCTTAAAAAACCTTGAGGTGCAACAAGTATTGATTGTTAGAATAAATTTTTTTCTTGATGTAACTAATTTGTTGAGAATGAAATCTAATTGTATTTTTATTTTAATTTCAAATTAATAATCTGCAAATAAATTTCATTCCTCTTATTTTATATTTAAGTTTATTTATTTTCTTTCATGGATATTATATTAAAAAAATTAATTCTAATGGAATTTACTAATAATGGGAATTTTCACATTACCAATAGAATAGAGTAGATTTAGGACTGACGTGGATCCAATGGTTATCAATGTAACGGGTAGGCTTTTGTTTATTTATTTATTTTTGCTTTTATTTTTTTTAATAATAAAAAAAAAAACAAATAACAATGAAGATAAAATCATAATTTTGCACAAGTCCCAATTCTTAAGCTTTCAAAGCATTTTTTCGTCTTCAATCCATATTTGAATCCATATTTTTTGTACAATGAACATAAATAAGAGGATTTCCACTTATGAAGATGAAATTGCTCGCTAATTCAACTAGCAACACCGGGATGACCCTACAATATGGCATTTTAATTTCATTAATTATCAATACATGCAACTCATTCACATTGTATTATTTTAACTACAAAAATTTAATTTCAACAGCAAAAGAATAGATTAAAAGTCATATACGTTAACGAAGGAAACCAAAAGTTTACCATTTTATATCAATTATTAAACCCAGCACAATCCTAACCAAACCAACAATGCTAACAACTCTAAAAACCAATAATTTTGTGAGAACCAAGTCCTGTAATCAAACAGACAACAAAATCATTTGCAATTGACAAATTAAAAAGGATTTAAAATCCTATCTCCTCCAACACAGTTCTTAGCAATTTTTTTTTTCGTAAAAATGGATTTAGCAATTTTCGAAATTGTAATTTCTGAACCTGAAATACAAAAAATAATCAACAAGTCAAAGTTGGAAACAAGCTAAACCAATATATAGTCCCTAGCATTTTTTTATTTCGTTTTATAAAAATGAATTAAATTAACACCAATCAAATCTTCTGAGATGAAAAGCTTGGATATTGTGTGGATTAGCAAAAACACATAATTGTCAACGAAAAATGGAATTAAAAAACAAAATGCATCAAACTTATTTCACTAAGATATTCCCAACAAAAAAAGAAACTATTATATATGATGTTGCACACATAAAAGAGATCCATTTAAAATAAAAAACTAAAAATTCCAAGTGCAATCAAATCATAATGCATATCAATTCAATCAAATCGAGAATAAATGCATACATAACATAGTTGTCAAGGTCAAAAGCATATTTTACAAACACGTTTACAGTATAGAACAAACTATACAATATCATAAATTTAACTTCCACAATTTCAACTGAAATTTTTCTTCTGCCCCAATAAAATTCTCAATAAATTAGATTTACACCCCCCCCCCCTCCAAAAAAAAAAAAGGATGCATAACGTTCATCCATCACAAATAAATTCACCAAAAGCGAGGAAAAAAAACAAAGAAGAAGAAAATTATGAACTTTTCCAATCCACACCAGGTATCATCTTCTTCATCAAAGATTACAAAATTGCTTCATTGGGACAATTTATCAAGCAATGGAATGCAAAACAGAACAGGACAGGAAGCTATTTACTTCTAAAATCTGAAATTCCAAATACAAAATCTCACCAATTTACATATTTTAACCATTAAATACAGAGATAGAAACCACATGATTATGGTCAGCCTTAGCTGACCATGGTCAAACTGTGAGGTGACATGATCACCACCCCTCAATTTTTGCTACAATCAAGTATATAAGAATTAGATGAGAACATGTGGTCAGTGTGAGCTAAAAATTAAAATTCCAATCTTCAGAAGAGTGGAGTTCAAAAGTGAAACTTACATTCTCAAAGAAACTGTCTTGCAAACCATTGGCCATTTAATATAAAATAACCAAATAAAAGGTCAAATACACTAAAACATTCAAATATGCAGAGTGTACAAAAGGTTACACCAACAATGGGACAAAAAGAAAAGATAGGGAAATAGGAGAGAATGAAAAAAAAAAAAAAACAGTATCCAAACCCAAAATAGGAGCATCGATAAAATATAAGAACCAGGTGCTGCAATTTTGGCTTAAGTTCAATTTAAAAAAGATGTCCATCACTTGTTGGCGCTAAAAAAAGGAATAGGAACAAACAAGATATGAAGCAAATATGGAAGACAAAGGCCAATAACTTTAATCAATATGTGGGTAAAGAAAACCCTTATGTTAGAGTTTAGGAAGTAAGCTACTAACCAATCAATTTTATCTCAGATGTTGCTGACAGACAAGGTTCAAAGGAGCTAGTGAGGAGAAAACCCAGTGCAGAAGCCCAAATTGTGAAACCACCATTTAAAGAATAAACCAAGGGAATATAAACCCTTAATTCAAAGACCAAACTAAGATTATAAACTTGCACCAAAAAGATAGGAGTAATTGCATTCAGCTATTGAGTTTACTTAAAGTAAATACATATATGAGGTGTCAACACCTTTTGAAAGATAAGTCCTCATACTCCACTAAAAGACATTATATATGTGATCTTATAAGGCTGTCTCTAAAAAATAAGGCTCTACATGTCTTATATCCCCGTCTAACTTATACAGCTCATCAATATGAGTGAATAGTAATACTCTATATTCCGTTATGCCATGCATAAATGTACACCAGATTATTGACTGCAAAGATTACATAACTAAATTAATATTTTACATATCTTTTTTTTTTTTTTTTTTATAGGTACTAAATTAATAAATTCACCACAAATATTTTACATATCACCACAAAGTAACAAGTGTAACTATGTTAAAAGCTCTAAAATTGAAAAATGAAATGCTTGAAGAAAACAGTACAAGAAGAATAACTTGTGCAAAAGACTAGAGCAACTCAAAAGAAAATCAAAAGGTACCTAATACACCAAACCACAATCAAAAGGTACCTAATTCAGATCACTTTGTCAGCACCAAAATACTCTTCAAACAAGATTAAAAGCCTAAAATTACTCTAACCCTGTACAGAAGTTGAACCTAATAGATAATAATAAACACACATATAGATGGTCAAAGTTTCAAGATGTTCAAGCAACCCATGAGAACATTTGAACTGAAAAATTAAACAACCAAAATCCAAACAGAGATGTTAAACTATAATTTCCAAAATTCCAACTAGGAGAAACAATCATCCTCTTTTATATTCCCAACAAAACAGAACAAGTAAAAAAAAAAAAAACTTTTTTTTGATAAGTTTTGGGATACTTTGATAGAAGTAATGTAATGGCATTTGGAGGCGGATTTGTGAAAAAAGAAAATGATGGGTATTTGGGAAAGAAGCTTAGGCTTGAAAAACCAAAGAATCAATTCCCAGAAACACCCATCAAAGCACAAAACCCGTACTATGATGCCATTTTTTGTATAGGGCCGGATTGGCAGGGCAGACTGTAGAGAACCCACAGGTTAATTTCAGAGCAATTGATGTTGCTCTCCCCTATTTGCCTCAGCCCTTGGCTTGGCTTGTATGTAACTAAGCCAATGATTTGAAAGATTGAAAACCCTAATCCTAATCCTAAACCCTAAAAAAAAAAAAAAAAACTCTCAAAATCAAATCTTGTGTTTAGAGTCAATTTCCCAAAATCCCCAAATTTCAACTACTTTCCCACATTTTCTCAGCTCCCAAACAAACTTAAATCAAAACTAAAAAAAAAATCCAAAATTATAAGAGAATTTGGAGGGTTTTTAGGGAGGGATGAAAGAATTTGTTTGTCAGTTTTGGGGTTTGCTTCCAGACCATTCTGACCATTCTGATCTAATCGTGAGGCAGGCCGATCCTAGAACAAAACAGTAGAATCCTATAGAGAGAGAGAGAGCTGGAAGAGAAAGAAGGGTTTACAGAGGAAGAGAGTTTGAAGAGGCGAGAGAGAGAGAGTGAGAGAGAGATGAAGATACGTAAAGAGAGGGAGAAAACAAAAAGATCAGAAAAAAATTATACACCCAAATCAAAAACTACCAAAAGGAAAATTTATACAATATTTTCTATTCAAAACCCATATTCCATCTCTAAAACTTCCAAAATAATCATTATGAAGAAGAAGAAAGAAAGAAAGAAGAAGCAAAAAAAGAAAAGAAGAGGAAGGGCCTCGGCTCGGGCTCTGCAACAGAAGAAGAAGAAAAGAAAAAGGAAGGGAAAAAAGAAGAAAGAAGAAGAGGAACCTGGGGCCTGGGCTCGGCTAGGGCTCTGCAACAGAAGAAGAAGAAGATAAGAAGAAAAGAAGAAGAAAAGAAAAAGGAAGGGAAAAAGAGAAAAAGAAAGAGAGAACCGGTTGCTAACCGGTACCCATTCTCCACTGATTGGCATCCAACGGCAAAAATCTTCTCGAATTTTTTAAGAATATCCAACGGCTTAAAAGCCTTGGGGGTACCGTCCCTCCATTTACTGTAGACGGGACCTAAGTCGAACCCGCCATGCAAGTTACTATTTTTCTTGTACTTTTTTTTCGTTATGTCCCAATATCGCATACGATTCACATTGACCAATTAATTAAATATATTATATAGATTCGCATATGTACCTATTTGTATCTATTACATGCAAACTCCTTTATATATATATGAAATTTTATAATAACACAAAGATATCTAAGTTTACATTTCCATGCAGATGTCTAAGCTATTAAACTATTAAACTGAAAAATATATAGTATATGTAGTATATATAGATGTCTAAGCTATTAAACTATTAAACTGAAAAATATATAGTATATCTAGTATATATAGATGTCTAAGCTATTAAACTATTATTTGATAATCATTTGAAATAAAGTTGCTATCAATATCCATCTTGTTAAACAATTTTATTGAGGGGATGATAAAAAATAACGTATCCTTTGCCATATGTATATAATGAATTATTATTTTATTGGATTTGCTATCAATTGTGTGTGTCTAGATCTATTTTCAATCTTATCCTTTGCTTTATTTTGCTGAAAAAGTAGGAGCCTCGTATCCCAAAAAGAGAAGCCCAAAAAAAAAGAAAAAAGAAAAAAATACAGCACTTAATGATTCAGCTGCTTTACATCAATC
This sequence comes from Fagus sylvatica, assembly GCA_907173295.1. Taxonomy (NCBI): domain Eukaryota; kingdom Viridiplantae; phylum Streptophyta; class Magnoliopsida; order Fagales; family Fagaceae; genus Fagus; species Fagus sylvatica. The sequence goes on along the minus strand of OU015763.1, from coordinate 5,845,526 downwards.
AAAGATTTCTATTTGATATTTTGAGCAGAGTGAAGACAGTCTTTTCAAAATTGATATAAAAAGTTTAAAATCTCTTTGCTTGAGATTTTTACAGTCACAGGACCTTAAGATAGATTTGACAAGCAGGACATCTGTCCCTCTAGTCACTTTATATAGTACACAGCCTTCTGTGCCACTCTGCCATTCAAAAAAAATATCCAATTTAAATTCAAATGTTTTCTTTTGCTTTCAAACTTAAATACTGCTCCAATTTGGTTGGTTCCCAGCTTTTAATTATAAAAAACTATGCTAATAAATTATTTTCTTTTTCTTTTGTTCTTTATGTGATATAATATAATAGCTAACGATTTGACAAATCTGTTTGTTAATTTATTCTTTGGTTTTTGTTCTGGTTACTAAACACCTGTACATGTGTAGTTCCACAAGCATCATCATTGCTTACTCCATTTTTCTTTTCTTTTCCTTATTTAGGTAAAATTTTACATACTATTATCTAACCATCCCTATGCAGTTGTTTATTCAGCAATTTTATATTTATGTACTTGCCTCTTGTATATACTTTACTTTATGCTTAAAAATAAGTGTAATAAATTTCTATATGTATATGTGTAAGATTCCGAGGTAATTTACCTTTGACCAAGTGTAAGATACTATTAGTCTACATATATGAACAACATGCATACAGTAATATATATATATATGCATACAGTAATATATATATATATATCTAAAAGTACATATTCTGTATGCATATGTGTGATGCAGCCAAATGACTATGTAATGTTTTTCCTTTACTGAAAAGTAAAGGATCTGAAACTAGACAGCAGTGGAAAAAAACCCAACAAAGCTTCATGGAATAAAAAAAAAAAACCACTATTGAGTAGAAGGTTGATCTTTTTAAGATTTTATTCTATTGTGCTAGGCTTAAGAGTTATTTAATATTCAAATATATCCGTTGTGCAGATTCTGATGTGCTTGTGTGGGTCATCTGATCTGCCCTCTACCTAGTGCTGACCTTGAGCTTTAATTTTTCAAACTTTTTTTTGACTTGTGCAAGAGGATGGAACCTTAGCTCTTTGCTTTCCCATTTGTGCAAACATTGATATCATTTTTGATCATATATATATATATATATATTATTTTTTTGGACCAATGTAACACATTGTGTGATTATTTGAGTTAATTGTGAGATTTGATTTTTGCAGGCTACTATATAGGGTGATTGGATTTGAAAACTCCTCTCCTCAGGTAATTTTATCTTATAGTTGTTACTTAAAAGCACTTAGCTGAAATTGTAAGTTGTGGTTGGTTGTTGAATTGGAGCAAACGGGTGGCTTGCATGGTGTTATAAGGTGGTTTTAGTTGATATTGGAGTGTTAATTGCTCTATGTATATTTGATTAATTAAAAAAAATAAAAAATAAATAAAAAGCCCCAACTCATGAGAAACAAGCACATCATGAGTCATTAGACGTGGAGGAACAGCTAGCAGTCGATGCTGCAGTTTCAGGTACTTTATATATGTTTAATCTTATTCAAAGGTTGATATTGTTAATATTGGTTGACATCATTTGATATTGTTTCCTTTACATTAAATAGGTGCACCTCTTAAACGTGCCACTTGGGGGCGTTCAAAGTACTTACATATTTGGAATCTTGCCCCGGGAACCAAAGTTGAATTGCCATTAAATCATGAAAATCAACCGGTCGGAAAAGAAGGAAGAACATTCACTGGGTTTTTAGGTACTTAGGTACTATTGCGGGGAAACCGAATTTATGTCCAATCAGATATAACAGTTGGACTCACATCCCAAAATGTAATAAAGAAAAATGTTGGGAAATAGTTGAGGTATTTAATAATATTTGCAATAATTATTATTTGTATTAAGTTAGACATATTTTTAATGTGCTAATACAATTTTTGATTGTAGCGGAGATTCATCACACCTGAAGACCTGAGAACTTTCCTTGCAGTCAAGGAAGACCTTGCAGAAACTTTCGAAGATGTGGAGAGATCGCAAATGGAGGATGAAAGGTCGTAAATTTAAGAAGAATGGAAACCCGACACACGTAGTGGCTGCAGCATCACCTCATGTAGATAAGGTTGATTTTGCAACCTTGGTTACTTATTGGTATTCAAAAGATGGCCAGGTATATATTAATAGGTGTTTCTTTACTCATATGGTATGCCTTAAAACTGCAAGATGACAAAGTATTTTTTTTGCTCACCATTGGTTACTTATTGGTGAACGTAGGACTTAAGTGACAAAAACAAGAAATCATGTAGCTTTCAGAAAGAAACACATACTGCTGGTTCCAAAAGCTATGCTTCGCATGTTGAAGAAATGGTAATAACTCACAATATTAAATTGTAAATGATTTAGATTGTTTATGGTATTACATGAACTGATATTGCTCATTAAATGAACCTAATGATCATAATGTAGAAAGAGGAACGTGGGGTTAACGTTCCAATAGAGCGTGCAGAGCTATATGAGAAATTCTATACCCATAAAGATGGGACTCCAGTCAATGATAATGCGGCTAAAAATATTGTAAGTATCATCTAGACTTTACATGTATCATCTTAAATCTATTAACAAATTGCTAGTCTCTAATATATTATTTCTGTTAAATTATGAATATTAGCAAACAATGAATGAGCTGATGAGTGACCCTTCAACTCAATTGGATTGCACCTCTAGTTCTGAAAGTATTGCATGGGCACCAAATGATGCTTATAGTCAGGTGAAGGAATTTATAAGTCCAGAGCACGTAGTAATTTATATATGTGGAATCCAAAAGATGAATATAATGGTCGTGTCAAGAATTATGTGGATTGTTATTAATTTTCTTATGGACACTAAATCAGGACAGATTGGACCAACGAGAATTTTAATAAATTCCTTGATCATCTGGTCGTACATATAAATACTTGTTAAATTTCAAGATAACTTTAAGTGTTCCAAAAATTTATAAAATGACTGATCTGCAGAAATCTGTCTAATGTTAAGCTGAAGATACTGGAACTTTGGGGAATTAATTATTGAATTTGACTCATTGATTTGAGTTGTAATTTGGTGTGAGTATTGTTTGGCATGTATACTACTTGGGTGAATTTTATTATGCCTTGGTTTTGTTATTTGAAACCCAAATGAAAAGTATGAACTATGTAACCTTTGTTTGTTCTAATGTTTTCTGGTTTAATTTTTTTACTTTGATTATATTGAGTTAAAACTACTTGACTTTAAATATGTTTGTATTTCAATTGATAGGTCAATTTCATTGTGTTGTTCTTTTTTACTATTATAGGAACTTATAAACTCTCTTAATTTGTATGTAGGGCAATGTTGGTGTTCCAGATCAACAATCTCCAATTGGCCAAAGATCATCTGTTGCATCTCATCAATCAGAAAACTTAGGAGAATTCTAGTTTTGAGGATTAGTTGTACTAATTAGTTTTTTGAAACATTTATGTTCAAGTGAAGTGTTGTACTGAAATTATCAAACAATTTGAAACTTTTAATATTGTAATATTGTCTTAGTTTGTCCATTGTTTTGAAGACTCTTTAGATAATACCTTATTTGTGTTATACATATATGATGATGGTATTATAGATATTTGTTCTGTTCTAGTTTGGAATTTTGTATCGTGTATTAGGAGAATCAAATCAGTGCAAAAGCAAATTAAAAAAAAAAAAAAAAGATCTATAGAGGCGGTTTTCAAACCGCCTCAATAGACAACTTTCAAAAATAGATTTTTTTTTTTTTTTAATATTTTATCTATAGAGGCGGTTATATAACCGCCTCAATAGATAAATCCATGACGATTTTTAAACCTATTAGAGGCGGTTTGAAAACCGCCTCTATAGACCATATTACTTATAAAGGTGGTTACATATGATCTTTAGAGGCGGTTTTGAAAACTGCCCCTATAGGTTTTTCTATAGAGCTGGTTTTTGAAAACCGCCTCTATAGAGCATTCATGTCTATTGAGGCAGTACTTATAAAGGCACTTTTGAAATTTTTAGAGGCGGTTTGAAAACCGCCTTTATAGAGCATTCATGTCTATTGAGGCGGTTTTGAGCTTTTCAAAACCGCCTCTATATGCAGATTTTTTTGTAGTGCGCCATATCCCAATACACCAGTGACTCCTTGTATGATTGGGTGTTAGGGCTTGGCATTTTCTCTTGCTATTCACAGTACTCTAGGAACACATCAAAGGACAGTAACGTAAGATTTATGTTAGTAATTATTATTATTTTTTTAAAGCCATTATTTTAGGAGGGAGGGTTAGGGGATCGATGACATGGCATAATCTAGACCTTTTTATTTTAAAAGTGATCAGGATTAAAAGAACTCTATGTGATAAAGTATTCTAAGAACTCTAGAAGATCTTGATTTCATCTGTTATATGTGTTTTTTGCTTTTTTTTTTTTTATTTTATTTTTTTTTTATAAGTAATGAAAGTTTTATTGAAGGTCAGCCCATGTATACTAGATGTAAACATGAGGACTGCCAAAAAAATCAGAAAAGAACAATGATCAATCAGATCCATCATGGAATGGATGGAAAAAATACCCAGAGCAAATACCCACTCATACAAAGTTTGAAAAAATAAAAATTTAAGAGCAGAAACAGATCTTTCGCAATCCTCAAAGTGTCGATCATTCTTCTCTCTCCAAAGGCACCATATCACACAATGGGGCACCATCCTCCAAACAACCAGATTACAATGGTTGCTGTAACGACCCTACCAACTAGCCCAGAAGTCTAGCACATGACAAGGCATCACCTAATGCACCCCAAATAAACCTAACACCATAGACCATAACTCCTAAGCCCTACAATGCAACAATTAGGGGTGGGCAAAAAACTGTGAAACCCGACCCGTTCGACCAATCCGGTCGAACCGTTCGTCCGTCCGTCCGTGAGCATATATACGGACAGATACGGATACAGATATTTTAAATATTCGGATAACGGACGGATATCGGATTTTGAAATTTTGGTCGGGTGGATTCCCGACCCGCCCGACAATATTTACTTAAATAATAAATAAATAAATAAATAATCCTACAACTACCCATAATCCCATAAATAAATAAATAAACATTTTGTATTTGTATTTGTATGTGCTTAGGAATTGTTGCATACTTGCATCTATGTTTGGTTTTTTATATATAACAACGGTTTAAAAAGTTAGCAAATAAAGAGGTTTAAATGAATAGTAAAAAAATGGCTAAAAAAACTAAATTAGTAGGCCCAATTACATATAGTTGCTGATTTGGCTTTAAAATGGCCCAAAAAAGCTCAAAAAAGTCCAAAACAATGATATGGACTGAATTTTTAAAGTCCACTTGCAAGTCCCAAAAAGTCCACTTGCAAGCCCAATTAAACCCAAGCACCCGCTCGACATCACCCGCCAGACCCACTCAACCGACCCGACCAACCCGAGCCTATAAACTGACAGTTAATGGATAGATTATCCGTGAACTTATTTTCTACGGACGGACAATGGTTTTGCCGAATACCCGACCCGTCCGACCCAAACCCACCCCTAGCAACAATAAATGATCAACGTTTTCGCCACCCTTCTTGCACATACAGCACCAATCCACAAGGATAAGATTTCTTTTTTGCAAATTATCAATAGTCAAAAGTCTTCCCAAAGCAACTATCCAAGAAAAGAAAGCGACCCTAGGTAGGACCTTTGCCTTCCAAATACTTTTCCAAGGGAAAAAATCGAAGGAAGCCTTCTTGCACATACAACACCAATCCACAAGGATAAGATTTCTTTTTCACAAATTATCAATAGTCAAAAGTCTTCCCAAAGCAGCTGTCCAAGAAAAGAAAGCAACCCTAGGCGGGACCTTTGCCTTCCAAATACTTTTCCGAGGGAAAAAATCAAAGGAAGTCATACTCAAATAGCGATAATACTCCTTGACCAAGAACCCTTTGTTAAGATTACGCCTCTAGCCTCCCCTTCACCTTTCAAAGGAATTGAATAAATTAATTCCATGAAGCGGGACAAAGATTCCAACTCCCAATCCTGCACATTCCTAGAAAAGAGGAGATCTCAATGTAGAATACCATTCGGAAAAAGACCTAATATCATCCACGGAAGCCTCCCTATCCCTTGAAATAGCAAACAGCTTTGGGAAAGCCCCCTTCAAAGACATATCCCCACACCAACAATCATGCCAAAACTTCACTCTTTTGCCATCACCTACAACAAAGGCACAATGCTAGAAAAAACAGTCCCAACCCCGCCTAATAAATTTCCAAATACTCACTCCATACAGGCCTTTGCTCATATCAGAACACCTGCCACCCTAAGAAATTTTTTTTTTTTTGCTATTCACAAATAAATTGTTACAAGCTTTGAATGCAATGATTTTGAAGAGTTTTTTTTTCTTTAAAATTGTTACCTATTGATTTGATGCTAGATCATGTATACAAGTATAAATGCTAGGTGAAGAATTATCATGTATTGTTAGATGAAATAAATATTGTCATTTAAATTCAAGTGTTTTTTTTTGTTCTTTAGAATTATAACAGATTCTAACAACTTTTCAAAATTATTCATCAGAACTGAGATACTCTTTTGAGTCTTTTCAGTTTTTTATAATTTTTTATTAACATTATGATATTCACGCAACTTTTATATATATATATGATTTCATGCATCGCATCGGTTTGCATCTAGTAATAATAATGGATGAAATTAACATTGATTGGGATGCACCTGTAAATAACTATTTTTAAGTTTCTAACTACCTAACAGGAATATGAGTGAATATACATCATGGAGTAGCTTTCAAACTAATAGCTTATGAAATCTTGAATGCTGCAACTTGTTTCCCACGTATATAAGCTAGAATCCTGAAATCTATAATAGTTTGGAAATTTCTAAGAAAATTACACAAGTATATCATCTTAGCTGTCCAAATGATGTTGATACATAACAAACACAACATGAAAACGAACTTGGGTTTATGGGTAGAACTACCAAACAGTTGAGTGGCTAAGCTTGTGTTTATAGTCTAATTTTATCATATAAGCTTGTGTTTGAGAATTTCTGATACATCTATTTTTCCATAACTACTTTGACTCATGTTTTGTCTTTGAACGGCTTCACATATCTCTTCAAATTTAGGTGTGCACAGTGCATGGCTCTGAAGTCTGAAGTATTGTATTTAAGGTCCATATTTTCTTCTCTTCAGGCAAAGAAAACCGAGGAAATATTACACCATTAGAAAATCAATGAAAGCTGTTCCACCTCTTTTCGTATACTCTTTCTTATTCTCTTCCTTGTTAAGAATTACCTCCACTACACTAGACACTATCACTCCGAGTCATCCCATCAGAGATGACCACGGTGAGACTCTGGTATCAGCTGGTGGAACCTTTGAATTGGGATTCTTCAGCCCAGGTATTTTGAAAAACCGATTTGTGGGAATATGGTACGTGATCTCTAAGGTTACAGTTGTATGGGTAGCCAACAGAGAAACCCCACTTGAAAATCACTCTGGAGTTTTAAAGGTCACGGACAATGGAATTCTTGTCCTTGTTGACACCACAAATAATACTACTATTTGGTCATCCAGCAATACATCAAGAACTGCAGGGAATCATCCAACTGCACAGCTCTTTGATTCCGGAAATCTTGTTGTGAAAGACAAAATTATTGATCAACCAGATAAGATTTTGTGGCAGAGTTTTGATTATCCTTGTGACACATTACTACCGGATATGAAAGTTGGATGGGACTTAGCAACTGGTCTAGATAGGTATTTAACATCTTGGAAGAGCACAGAAGATCCTGCCCATGGTGAGTTTATAGGAAAGTTGGATCGTCGAGGGCTCCCACAGTTAGTTGGTATGAAGGGAGGCAAAATAAAGGCTAGACTAGGGTCTTGGAATGGCATTTATTTTACGGGGCTTCCTTGGTTAAGGCCAAATCCATATTACAAGGTTGAATTCGTGTTGAATGAGACAGATGTCTACAAAGTGTATAAGCTCCTAAACAAATCTATTTTCTCAAGGTATGAATTCGTGTTGAATGAAAAAGAGTTCAATATTGTTAGATGTAATTGTGGCTAATTAGAGTTTTCTTTATTAGTGTAATACTAAAAGCCTATTAAAAAGAGGCTCCCTTACTTAATAGTTTAAAACAGTCACATTATGAATAAAAATATTGTGATTTGAGAACGATTCTCTTGTCTTGTTTGGCAGTGATTCCAAACAAGATTTCAAGGAAATTCTAGGTGGTGATACTTAGGATTTGTCTTGTTTTATCTTTATTTTCCGTTATTCCTATTTTCAAATCATTCTGTCTGGCATCAGGTATGTATTGAACCCATCAGGCATTGGGCAGCAGTTTAGATGGAAGGATCACACACAGAGTTGGGAGCGTTTATCTACATTCCCGGTTGATCAGTGTGAAAATTATGCAACCTGTGGCGCATACACTAGCTGCAATATCAATAGGTTTCCTATATGTGAATGCTTGAAAGGATTTATTCCAAAATCTCCAAAATCTTGGAATTCAACAGATTGGTCGGATGGGTGTGTTCGAGGAATTCCACTGGGTTGCAATGATGGATTAGATGGGTTTCTCACATACGAGGGGGTGAAATTGCCTGACACATCTTCTTCTCGGTTTGATAGGAACATGATGAGTCTCAAGGAATGTGAAGAATGGTGTTTGAAAAACTGCTCCTGCACAGCATATGCAAATTTAGATATTAGGAATGGAGGAACTGGCTGCTTGCTTTGGTTTGCTGAACTGGTTGATATGGTAGAAGTCGCTGCGGGTGGGCAAGACCTCTATGTACGTGTGCCTACTCCAGTACTAGGTATCCTCTTTCCTCTTCTTCTTCTTCTTTCTATTTGGATTTGGGTAATAGTTTTACTCCAACCCGGTTTAGAGAAATCCTCCTCCAACCCACTATGTGGTAAGTAAATAAATCATTCACATATACTCATGTAACTTTTTCAAATAATACATGTGAATCATCTATTTAATTGACACTTAGTGTGTTGAAAGAGAATTTTTCCAAACTGGATTGTAGGAAAAATATGTCTTTGAATTTAGGTAGAAATACACTTTTGGTCCCTATGTTTAGGGGGTGTTTTCAATTTGGTCCTAGTGTTTTAATTTCATTCGATTGGGTCCCTGTATTTTTAAACCGTTTTCAATTTTACCCCTAGAGCTAACTCCGTTAGTTTTAATCCTACGTGGCAAACGAAAAACTGACATGGAATACTAAAAAATGACGTGGCAAAACAAAAATAATTAATTAATATTTAAAAAAATCCATGTCATTATCTTAATAAATAAATAAAAATTACATTAAATTAAAACAAAAAATAAAATAAAAATCCAAATTTTATTTTCTGAAAAAATAAAATAAAAAGAATTTAATCCCCAATTTATTTTCTCTCATTTTCTTTCACTTTCTTGCCAACCAAACACAACACACACTCACTTCTAACACTTTCCCTCACAAAACACCGGCTGAAACCCCGTTTCTATTAAACAAAAACTCAACACACAGACAGATCAGTTCAAATCAAATCAAATCCCGCATTCTTCTCTCTCGGAATTCCAAAGACAGAAAAAAGGGGGGCAATGTTGAGCCCAAGACCAGCAACACCATCAACAGCAATAACAGCGGCACAAACAACAGTCCAAGACTCGTTGGACTGCATGCTCCCAGGCCCACTGAGCCGCAACAACTTCGAATCCGCTAACCTCAGCCCCTCTGGCCTCCTCGGCTTCTCTGCCGGCAGCTTCGTCGCAACTCCCACCTCCAATTCCTCCAATTCTCTCTCTCCATTTGTCACCTCCGTTCGCTGGACCCCACTCCCTCTCAGTCGTGACCTCCTCTCCACCGAGCCCTCCTCTTCTCACCTCCTCCTCGCCGTCGCTGATCGTTAAGGCCGCATCAATCTCTTCGATTTCTGCTCCAGATCTCCGATCCGTTCGAGACCGACTCCGCTTCGTCCAAATCGGGATGCTGCTTCTTCAAATATGACGCCGCACCAAAATATCTCTCCTGTCTTTCGGTGAGGGATAAGAACAGAGAGAGAGAAAGAAAAGAAAAAAATAAGAAAAATAAAAAGAAGATAGGAAAAAAAAGTGTGGCTGACAAGGATTTTTTAAATATTAATTAATTAATTTTTTTTGCCACGTCATTTTTTTAGTAATCCTTGTCAGTTTTCCGTTTGTCACGTAGGATTAAAACTAACGGAGTTAGCTCCAGGGGTAAAATTGAAAACGGCTTAAAAACACAGGGATCCAATCGAATGAAATTAAAACACTATGACCAAATTGAAAACACCCCCTAAACACAGGGACCAAAAGTGTATTTCTGCCTTGAATTTATTATCTTAGAATTTTGATATAGTATGTAGCCAGTTTACTGCAATCCACTACATGGCAAATACGTATGTCACATGAACTATTTAATGAATCATGTGACTTCTTTAAATAATACATATGGATGGTCTTATAAGCTATCAGTCTACCATATAGTAAGATGTAGCAAATTGACTACAAACTGGTTTCTAGTCAAACCATGTCCAAATTCTATCATCAAAAGTTCCTGAAATTTCAACAAATATATATATATATATATATATTATTTATTTTAAATTATTTAAACTTTTACTTTACCATAATTTTATGTTCTAATAAAAGTTGTGACTTTTACACCTTATATGACGTACTTTTACCAATTTGTTCATTTACAATGATAGTTTGCTTTATGTTAAATTCTATTAATAAAATTTCAAAAAGTTAGAAAATATTATTCCATTTAAAATTCTATTACTATAATCATCTATGATCTATGGTCCATCAATTTAACGGAAACAAAATGATTAGTAAAAGAGTTTGATAATTCCAAAAAATATTAATGGATGAGACATTGCTTATTATAAAAAGTTACGGGAATGATAAAAACTCAGTCTCAAATGATTTTTTTTTTTTTTTTAAACTCTATTTTGTTGTTCACTTTCAATGCCATCATTAAATTTTTTACATTTACATATGATTTCTTATTCATCCGTGCATTGCAAGGTCTGCTCTGATGCTGTATCCACTCATCCATTGCAGTATAATTTGAATTAAAGGTCTCACTTAATACTATTGTAAGCAAAAAAAAATTTATAACAGATATTCTCTAAGCTTACCCGTAAAATACATTGAAAAAAACTAATGTGACACACCATATACTAACAAATATAAGTTCATTAACTCTACTTTTGAACTTTCAGATCATATTGAGGAAAAAAAGCACTTGTGGAAGAAAAAACAAGGAAAAATCATAGTCTGCAGCGCAATAGTACTCATGGGAATGCTAATACTTGGGCTGAGCTCATTTGTATGGAGGATGAAACTTAAAAAGCAAGGTAATTTATAAGACATGGACTGATATTTTCTGAGGCATGAGAATAGATTTTAATTTTATTTTTATTTTTGATGAATAAGCAATTTCATTCCCCAAGAAACAATTACAAAGCCAACAAGTTTTTAGAGCAGATTACACACTTAAAAGAGGCCACCCTGAAGCTTACAACAAGCTAAGCTTATATCATACAGTGGCTTTTAGCCAATGCTCTAGCACGTAGAATGAGGATCCCATAATTCAACTGACAAGTGCATAATTGTTTTTGGGGAAATTACACTTTACCACCCTCAACTATCACCCATTTTTCACCTCACCCCTTAAACTTTAAAAAGTAACAATTGCCCCCCTAAACTAATCGAATTGCACGGCCGTTACCCCCTAGCAAAATCGAGTTAAAATGCGGAATAGAGCAACACAGAATAGCACTTGTATCTCTAGTTTTCTTTTGACTCTTCTTCAATGCTCCTTCTAGTGGGATCCTATTATGTCATTTTACTCGATGGCCTTAGGGGGCAACGGTCTGACGATTAGTTTAGGGGGGCAATTGTTACTTTTTAAAGTTTAGGGGGTGAAGTGAAAAATGGGTGATAGTTGAGGGTGGTAAAGTGTAATTTCCCCATTGTTTTTCCATGGTGGGAATCCTAAATAGACAACTTAGAGGCTTGCATAACTGGCTACCACATCCTAGAGAAATAGTGGCTGATTTGCAATATACCATAATAATTGTCTCACACTACCTTACACACCACCTAAGTGAAGATATATATCCACTATAAACATTTGTGGTCTCATGATTCACAAAAAGTTTAAAATGTGAATACTGATAATGGATTTTTAGCTTAGTAATTTAAACAAAAAAGTCTCCAAATGAGAAGAAACATCAAATAAGGTGGTCAACATTTTGCTTTAACAATAGAATTTTGAAGTTATTTAGGCCCAATGACTCCCTTACTATTTTAGGAACGAGAAAAAGATGCCAAGACATCGATAATAACAATGAAGGCACGAACGAAGATATGGAGTTACCAATATTTGATCTGGCAGCCATAGCTAATGCCACTGATAACTTTTCAAGCAGCAACAAGTTGGGAGAAGGTGGCTTTGGATCTGTATACAAGGTAAATTACAACCTAACCAGTTTGAACTATTTTCTTTCCTAAACTAAACTGGATTTTTTCCACTTAACTTTTGCTTTTTAGGGTACATTGCTTGGGGGGCAAGAAATAGCTGTAAAGAGGCTTTCAAAAAATTCTGGACAAGGATTGAACGAGTTAAAAAATGAAGTTATATTAATTGCCAAACTTCAGCACCGCAATCTTGTGAAGCTTCTTGGCTGTTGCATTCAAGAAAGCGAAAAATTGTTAATCTATGAATACATGCCCAACAAAAGCTTGGACTCATTTATTTTTGGTTTGCACTTTAACCTTCACTAAATTAAGAAAATTCATGTTTAGACATTTCATCTTTTATTAATGAATTCTTTTGTTGAGATTTTAGACAGGTTATGTACTAACAAGAATATGAAAATTGACAGACCAGACAAAGAGTAGACTACTTGATTGGCGTATGCGCAACAAAATTATTGGTGGCATTGCTAAAGGGCTTCTCTATCTTCATGAAGATTCCAGATTGAGAATTATCCATAGAGATCTCAAAACTAGCAATATCCTACTAGATAATTCTATGACCCCAAAAATTTCAGACTTTGGTCTTGCTAAAACATTTGGGGGAGATCAAACGGAGGCCAACACCAATAGAATTGTCGGAACATTGTGAGTACTCTTACACTTCTTTGATAATTTATGCTCAGATGTTTTGAACTTCTTTTTACTTTGTAATGATATTTTACAGAGGTTATATGTCTCCTGAATATGCCGGGTATGGAGAATTCTCAGTGAAATCCGATGTTTTTAGCTTTGGAGTTTTAGTACTAGAGATCGTGAGCGGGAAGAAGAACAAGGGATCTTGTGACTCAAGCCAACGTCTTAATCTTCTAGGACATGTAAGTATGAACATTAGCATTCCACTATTTCAATGCGTAAGTGTTTAGTTCCACCAGCACCTCCATTAGTACTGACATGTGAAATCACTAGGTCATACACATGTAATTCTAGTTTTCCAACAATATTTGTGGGCAAATTGAAAGGGAGTCAAACACATTAACATCTGGTTTTTGTTTTAGGCATGGAGACTATGGATTGAAGATAAGCCAATGGAACTGATAGATGAATTCTTAAGCTTAGGTGACTCGTGCACTTTATCTGAAGTGTTACGATGCATTCATATTGGTTTGTTATGTGTGCAACAAAGACCAGAAGATAGGCCAAACATGTCATTAGTGGTTCTAATGCTAAGCAGTGAGATTTCATTGCCCAATCCAGGGCAACCAGGTTTCTATACAGAAAAGGCTCTACTTGAAGAAGATTGTTCATCAAAAAAAGCGTCTTCAACAAATGAAATGAGCTTTACATTGTTAGAACCAAGGTAGGATATCATCACTTGAGACTTAAAAGCAAAAGGAAGTGACCAAAGAAGAAAGATGCAAGCAATCGGTGTTGTTCACGACATAACGATTTAACACTAAAGTGTTAAATAGCTTTTGTTTATAGGGATGGAGCTTCTACACCGAACCATATCATGTATAGCATAATTCATGTGTTCCTTCTGAAGTAGTGCTTATTTTTGTTAAACCTAAATGATCCTCTCTATTTCGTCAATTTCACGGTTAAGATTTTATTTTCTGAAATCTAATAGATCTGAACTATGAAATTGCTCAATTTCAAATGGAGATGATTATTTTATAGATGGGTCCAACAAAGCTTGATACCACTTTCTTAGGACTAAGTCACGTACTTTGAATTTTTTGGGATGAACCTTCTTGTTGAATGCTCTTTTGATTTTCCTCTGGTACAACTATCCATGAACAAGCGTGTTCATACGCTTCTTGTATGTCAAGTTGTGTTGCTCATTTGAATGAAAGATTTTGTTCTAATTTGTTGGTTTTGCTGTGTGATTTGATAACAGGTGATGTTGATTGGGTACATTTTCACTGATATGAGAGAAGAATGAAGTTGAATGAAAGAGGCATTTTTTGTCCAATTTGTAAAAGATCTTGTTTGGATGTTGTTTTTAAGATTTGTTCTAAAAACACAAATTAGAAAACAAAAAGGCAAACACATATAAGGTATTCTCTAAAAAAAGGTATTTGCATGATGAATTTGAGACATGGTTTTTAAGATTTATTTTTAAAAAACATTCAGCCAAACAACAAGATCTCACCACTTTTAAGTCGGGAAAATCATTTTATAAAACGTTTACCAAGGCTTAAAGAAATCCTTGATATCTGATGTTCTTTCTTCATTTCCTATAAAAATGGGGTCTGGATAGATAAGGACAATAAATGCATTCTTAACAGGTGCCCAAGGCACCCATTAACCCGACCTAAGTTAATATAATTTTGTGTTTAATCTTCTTTTAATTTGGGAGTTTTTTTAACATGATAATTGTCATTTCACATTTATTTGTTGTGCACATCATAAAAAGATAAATTAAAATTTTATAAAAAACCTTAGGAAGTCTAAGTCCACTTTGACATAAATCAAAAGTGGAAAATTATTGAAAGAAGTCCTTTCACCACTTACTTGAGCAAAAATTTAGGTTGAAGGAATATAAATCGATGTAATTAGCTTTCTTGGACTAAATAGACAAAGGATAACAACTAATTAAGTCGGCCTATTTTTTAATGGGCCGAGGTAGCTCATTATGTTACTAAGCAGAAAAATACTTTTCTCTCCTCCCCATTCACTTTCGCCCTAGCAAGGTTAGAAGGTAACTCTCCCTCTTCTTCTTGTAAATGTTGTGGGAATTCCCAATGTTTATTGCTATGGAATGATTGTTTGAATTAATTGAATGGATCAAGTTAAGGTTTTAGCATGACTTGGGATTTCTATAATTTGCTTTTTATATGACTGAGTTTAAAATTCTAATATCACATTTATGATGTATCTGAATCTTGGAACTTTGTCCATAACCCAATTGATAAAATGAGTTTTGTTTTAGGATTAGGATCTGAAATGATACCGTTTGATAATATTTTGTTAATTTATAAAATTATTGTCATGCTGTCCCTGGAGTAACTTCTAT
Source organism: Fagus sylvatica (assembly GCA_907173295.1). NCBI lineage: Eukaryota > Viridiplantae > Streptophyta > Magnoliopsida > Fagales > Fagaceae > Fagus > Fagus sylvatica. The sequence continues at coordinate 5,829,964 of OU015763.1, read as the reverse complement.
ACAGGTTGTGATTAAAGATTCATAATAAATAATTTAGGTAGAATCTATTGGCACAAAATGGTTAGAATTAAAACTAACACAAAATGGTTATAATAATAATAGAAGAAATTGCACTCACTAGCAGAGCCAGCTTATGAATAGTGCCCACCCTCAATTTTTTTTTTTTTTTTAAAATTACCTAGGTATACCGTATACATTGGTAGTGACCCTATGTTTTGTATCCGGCCAAAATCTGATCCTGTGATAAAAAGGGAGAGAGAGAGAGAGAGAGAGAGAGAGAGAGAGAGAAGAGAGAGAGAGAGAGAGAGAGAGAGAGAGAGAGAGAGAGAGAGAGAGAGAGAGAGAGAGAGAGAGAGAGAGAGAGAGAGAGAAAATAAAATAAAATAAAATAATTGTTTTGTGAATTGAAGACAAAAATCTCAATGTGGTTGTACAAAGTTTCACGCTCCGTTTGTTTCGACGTAAAAAGTTTTTTGGAAAATGAGTCATTTTCTTGAAATTAGTTTTTGGAAAACTGATTTATTTTCCCGTATTTGGTAGTGACCTTAAAAATAAACTAGAAAATGTTTTCTAGTGTTTGTTACGTGCAGAAAATTAGAAACATTTTTTGTATAATTCAAAATCAATTCAATGTACCTTAGTACAAGTTCAAAAAATCTTATAAAAGTCCCATGTGCTCAAGAATGGTATCTGATGCCAAATTCAGATCGTTATCATTCACAAACAAATTTCATGAAGAAATCAAGTCATTTTTTTTTTTTTTAGTTACGATAGCATTTAAACTTATGGCGTCCGTTCATGATGGTTGCTCTTATCATCAAGCCAAGACATCAATTGGTTTTTGGTGTAGGCGGGATTTGAACTCAGGTCTCTTGCTCGACGACAAGAGATTTTACCAGTTGAGTCAAGTCCTAATTCTTCAAAGATTATAAAATTGCTTCATTGGTATACTTTATCAAGCGATTGGAGTTCAAAACAAAACACGGCAGCAAGCTATTTAAAATCTGAAAATTCCAAATACAAAATCACCTATTTACATATTTAACCATTAAATACAACCTAAAAGGCAGTGAAACTAATGTAATAGTGAAAAGGGTTTTCACCCAACATGATTTACAGAGATAGAAACCACATGATTATGTGTCTTATCCCAATGGCTCATCTTAATGGCACGATCAGAGAGAACCTAATAGAGGGAACCCAATTTTTGTTGAGATTTCTAACTGTGGAAGTTGCGTTAAAATAATAAATCTCATTCAAGAATAAATTATCCAATCAAATATTACTCAAGCAAAATACACAAAAGAATTCTCAATGAAAGTAAAAAAAAGGGTACAGCTAAAGTCAACAAAGGAATAACTCATTGTCATCTTGAATTACACCTAAGACTTGCAGACATACAAAATATGTAAAACAAGTCACCGTCCAATGAAGTCGGTGATGACATTTTACAATTTTGACATTGAAAATTAAGATATCCCAAGCTTAATACAACCAAAAACTGCAACAATAAAAAAATTTTACCAGACCACTGTCAATCTGTTTGTCTTTGTGCTGGAGCTGAGAAGCTAGGGCTGACACAAGGAAGAGAGAGAGCGAGAAAGAGTGGGCTTATTACAGAGAGGTAAAACTTAGATACAGTTTCTTAGGTCAAGTACATTAGGTTCTTAGTTAAATTCAAATACATTGAATTTAAATATTCTTGGAAATGATAACATTGTTTGTGTTTTATTGGTTAATGCAACCATGTGTTTGAATTCAATTGGGAAACCTAATGTAACCTAAGGAACTATACCTAAGTTTTACCTTTGTAGAGGAGAGAGAGCTTACCCTTACAAATCCTTCATGAGAGCAAAGCGGAAGCTAGAGAGAGAAAGCGAGAGCGTGACAGTAGAGAGAGAAACAGAGAAACAAAAAAGAGAGCGTGAGCGTGAGTCGAGAGGGAGCTGAGTCAACTAAACAGAGAAATAAAGAATGTTTTATCGAAAATAAATTGATAAAACAAGCTTTAGAAAGATAGGCATGCAATTTCTTTTGTTGGTTTTTCATTGACTAAAGTTAGTTTTCCTTTGACCATTTTTTCTAATGCTACCAATTACCAAACATCGGAAAATTTGGAAAACATTTTTCAGAAAATGTTTTACGTCAAAACAAACGGAATGTGAAGTTAGGCATCTACCATTTTTTCTTTATATTCTTTCGTGAATCCAAGCACTCCTTTTCCTCTCTCTTTTTGAATGTGTGTGCATTTGATTTGAGCAAGACTAGAGATGGGACGGGTGAGAATGGAAAATAATAGAAGGTGAAGAAACGGAGAAGTAGAGACTAGAGAAGAAAAGCTGACACGAGAAAGGAAATAAGAGACAAGAAATTGGAAATGTGTTGAGTCCAAAACTGAAATCACGTTGGGAATTGAATTTAAGTTGGAAGGAGCCTTCTAGGAAGGTTAACTAGTTTAGGAATGCCATTACATATATGTTTTTTTTTTTTTTTTTTTTTTTTTTTTTTTTTTTTTATGTTTTTTTTTTTACAAAAATACCACATAATAACCAAGCTTATCACTTTATTAGGAAAGTTTTGGCAAAAAATCATGAACACCCCTCAACTTTGGCTGGCAAGAAAGCTTGAAGAGTTTTCAACAAATAAAATAAGCTTTACTTCATTGGAACCAAGGTAGGATATCATCACTTGAGTCTTGAGAGCAGAAGAGAGTGATTGAAGGAGAAAGATGCAAGCAACAGGTGTTGTTCATGACTGAACGGTTTAACACAAAGGGATTAAATAGATTTTGTTTCTAAGGATGGAGCTTCTACACCAAACCATATCATGTATAGCAAAATTCATGTTTTACTTGTGTGAAGTAGTGCTTATTTTCATTAAACCTAAATACATAAGGATGGAATTTAAGACTTGTGATGAACATGATCCTCTCTATTTCTTCCATTTCACTATTAAGATTTTTTATTTTATGGATCTAATAGTGTACTGACTGTCATGTTATTTAAAGATTTAAATGATGTAGAAATTTGTATACTTTTATAATTATGAAATTTAATGTAAACTATGAAATGAAAATGATCCTTTTCTGGGTAGGTCCAACAAAGCTTGATTCCACTTTCTTAGGACTAAGTCACCTACTTTGAATTTTTTTTTTTTTTTTGGCTGAACCTTCTTGTTGAATTCTCTTTTGATTCTCTTCTGGTACAAATATCCATGCCAATGCGTGGTCATACGCTTCTTGTATGTCAAGTTGAGCAACTCATCTGAATGAAAGATTTGGTTCTAATTTTTATTGTTGCTTTTGTTGTGAGATTGACAACAAATGATGATGCTTGGGTACATTTTCATTGAGGACGAAGTTTACCTATAACCCGGTTTGGAGAAATGTCCTTCAAACTGCTAGGTGGCACCAATTGAAGGTAAAATTTGTCATTTCACTGCTATGAGAGGAGAAAATGAAGTAGAATGAAAGAGGGTATTTTTGTCCAATTTGTAAAAGATCTTGTTTGGTTGTTGTGTTTTAAGATTTGTTCTAAAAACATATAAAATGTATTCTCTAAAAATGTATTTGCATAGTGAATTTGAGACATCACCTTGAAATAAAAGGAAGGTGGGCAGATATGGAAATCCCAACAAAACCAAACGCATGCCTACTCTCTTACCCTATCATCCCCAGATATGGATGCATACCCCTTACCTAAGGCTAACTTCATGTCACTTCCTTGAACAAACAACAAATTCCGTGGATCTCATTACTTTTAAGTCAGGAAATCATTTTATAAACATTTACCAAATAGGCATAAAGTCCTTGATATCAGATGTTCTTTCTTCATTTTTTTATAAATAAATAAAAAAAGGTCCAGATTGGTAAGGGTAATAAATGCATTCTTAACCTAAGTTAATTAATTTGGGAGTATTTTTAACATGATAATTGTCATTTTCACATTTATTTGTTGTGCACATCATACAAAGATAAATTAAAATTTTATAAAATCCTTAGGAAGTCTAAGTCCACTTTGACATAAATTAAAAATGGGAAATTATTCAAAGAAGTCCCTTCACCCTTTACTTGAACAAATATTTAAGTTCAAGGAATATAAATCAATGTAATTATTATTTTTGGACTAAGTAGACAAAGTATAAGAACTAATTAAGTGGGCCTATTTTTAATGGGCCGGGGCAGCCCATTATGTTTCTAAGCAGAAAAATATTCAGCTTCTCGTCCTCATTCAGCTCACTTCTCATTCACTTTCGCCCAAGCAAGGTTAGAAGGTAAGTCTCTCTCCCTCTTCCTCTTGTAGATGTTGTGGGAATTCCCAATGTTTATTGCTATGGAATGATTGTTTGAATTTATTGAATGGATCAAGTTAAGGTTTTAGCATTACTTGGGATTTCTATAATTTGCTTGTTATATGACTGAGTTCTACATTCTAATATCAGATGTATCTGAATCTGGAACTTTGCCCATAACCCAATTGATAAAATGAGTTTTTTTTTTTGTTAGGATTAGGATGTGAAACGATATTTTTTTATTAATATTTTGTTAATTTATAAAATTAGTGTGTCATGCTGTCCCTGGAGTAAATTCTGTACTGGTTGTGATTAAAGATTCATGATAAATAATTTGGGTAGAATTTGTTAGCACAAAATGGTTAGAATGAAAGCTAACACTAATGGGTTTGATTTGAATTGGGTTTTGTAACAAATGGATTTCCTAACCTCAAATCTGTTAGGAGAGAGATTTGGGTCAATGTGGTGGAGTCTCACATCGACTAATGACGGAGAGGTGGAGAAGTTTTGAACTCTTGGGTAACCCTTTTGCATTGGGCTAGCCGGCTAGCCTTTTGGACTTGAAGGACCAAGGGTGTTACAAAGGAGTGAAGGACCACCCTTGTTTTTTATTGTTCAATAAATTTGGTCCTAATCCATGTTTGTCTTTTTGGAAATGTGTAAATATGTCTCAAATGAAAAGAAAATTATCAGGCTTTCTTTGCCTATCATTTAGAATTTTTTCCTATGACAGGTTCAGGTTCCCATGGCGACCTTAAGAAATCTGAAAATCAAGACAGGAACTTGTAAACGTATCGTTAAGGAATTGCATTCGTATGAGAAGGAGGTTGAGAGAGAAGCTGCGAAAACAGCAGACATGAAAGAGAAAGGAGCTGACCCTTATGACCTGAAGCAACAGGTACGACAGACTAAAATCATACTTCAGAATGTATTGTTAGAACACTCCCATTGCCTATTTGACTGAAGGAATGAGAATCTATGCATATTTTTTTATATTTTCCTGTATTATCTTACTTAGAAGCTCTCTTTTTGTTGTACATTTGAACAGGAGAATGTGCTTGCTGAGTCAAGGATGATGATACCTGATTGTCGCAAGCGCCTGGAGGCCTCATTAGCTGACCTGAAAGGAGCTTTGGTATTGTACTGTTATTTTCTAGTGTGCTTTCTGAATATCACAGTTTGATTGCTTCCATTCTAAGCATGCCACCTTTATTATATACAAGAATACATGCTAATTTTTTTGTGCTTTCCCTTTTCTTTGTTATTTTATTAATTTTTATAGTGGATGCCCACATAAACCTTACTCCATAGCTTTTAGCAGTGGGAATGTACAGGTTCAATGGTATAAATTGTGATTTTAATGGATTATTTCTTTAGGACTGGATAATTAGCTTACTGACCCTGCCCCCACCCTTCTAACTGGGGGTCTGGCACACATAACTAGGCTAACACAGTGGTCATGTGTGGGTATGTTGTTTTGGGCAATCAGACTTATGGGACAGGCAGGTTGAAGATTAACTCAATGGGATCATCGCAAATTGTACATACTTCAGAGCTTTGAGAGTTGGGGGCGTAGAGGAGAGTGTTACTCATTCACATTCACTATGGCTTATGCTCTAAGTATTGCAATAGGGCTGGATAAGTAGATTACTGACTAAGGCCCACCCTTCTAGTCTGGGGTTGCAAGTTGCAACACACTTAAATGGACAGTTCTCTGGGTCAAGTGATCCTCTGCAATCAGACGTGTTTTAGCATCAGCAAGCTAAAGGCAAGAATTATATGAAAATTATGCTTTCAATGGATTGTGAACATGAGATTACTAACTCCGGTGAGCCTTCTAGGTTGGGGACTGTGACACACTTTAATGGGCTTAAACTCTTAATTGATCACTTTTGTTCAGACATGTCTTGGCAGGGGTGGGTCACAGGTCATCATGAATTGAACATTCTCTGAATTTACTTGCCTGTATACATACTGAAGTGCATCTCCTTGATGAGTATAAGCAACATAGCATTTTAGATTAGGTTAAATTTTTACTTAAAAAAAAAAAGATTAGGTGGAAATTTTAATTTTCTGACCAGGTTTGGTTCCTTAACAGATATGTTATAGGAAGGTGAAGGCAGTGTTAGCTCCTGTGTGTCTCAACTCCCAAAAGAGGCCCTATTTTCATCCTTAAGCATGTGTGATGTGTTTGCCCCACTCTTTGGTGTTTTCCCATTACAAGGCATCTAGGGATGGAATCTTGAGTTCCCATTTAGCAATTTTAAAGGGCTTTGCATTGGATAACAAGGAAAATTTCTTGTTTAAGTGGTGTCATATCCAAATTATTTATTAAATGCATGAAAGGTATGCCTATATGCTTTCCACTTTTGCTAATGACAAATCACTTTGTGAGAGAGACGGGAAAGTATGATGTTATACTTCACAACATTGAGTTGAAGTAGCCATTATTATGTATTTGCCAACTGAAATGCAACTTTGCAAGTGCTATAGGGAACGAAAAGTAACTATTTTATTGTCATGTCATGTCTTAAACACTCCCTGCTTCTTCGCAGGTATTCGGTACATATGATATGCTGTAGTTGCTAGCATGAATGTCTTTCCCCATAAATGGCGATTCATCATTCATGTAAATGAAGGATTAATCAATAGTGTGAATTGAGTTTCATGAAATGCATTTTGCTGAGTATTGTTTTCATTTTCAGGCTGAGCTGGAGGAATCAAACCAAAAGGAAGGCCCAGAGATTGATGAAGCAAAAAGCACTATAACAGAGGTTGACCAGTTGTTTCAAACAACTGAAGCTTAATGTTGTGTTAATGGAGAGAGTTTGACTTTATTTAAGTATCTCCCATTCACAGCCTGTTTGCATGGCATGTTGATGGGATTTGGGACCTTGCTTTTCTAAAAGCCTAAGTCTCTTGTCTGTTGTTGGCATGTCAAAAACAATTTTAAAATCATTTTATGAATAGAATTTTCTCTTGCCAGTTATTGTTTCTATTTGGCAGGTTTATCTTATTTGATCTATACTGTAAATCAAAGTTCGTTTTCGTTCCTTTTATGAGACCTGAATGAGGGATAAGAAAACAACAAAGGAAACGGAGTAGCTGAACAAGAGCAACCTCAGAGACTACTTAAAAGTTTAGTATTATTTGTGTGATTTTAATTTTGATGTAAATATGCTGCGTTAGCTAAGAATGCATGAGACTGGGAGTCTACTGAGATACTAGATTTTTTGAAGATAAATTCTGATTAATTTATGGGTTTCGCTGCTCGAAGGTTATCAAATGGATCAATAATGAAAAGTAAGGTTCTTCCTGGTCCTCTTACCTTTGATCTTGAAAAAGAAAGAAAATTGGTTAGATTACACTCTTTAAGCCTTTGAGAATACTTTCAAATGATACCATTGATCAACTTGGAATTGAAGGGTCCTGATCATTGTGCATCGTTAGGAAGCACTTCATTCCCCATTCAGTAATTGAACAAAACTTGGAATTTATCTACTGCAATCGGTATTTCAAGGATGTCCCAAATATTTTTTATGATTTCCTGAGTACATATCATGTACAATTTATCTTTCCTTTCAGTACTCATCTTTGGATTGAAGAACATGAAGCTATAAATATTCTACTGCTGTGAATGGCTGAACAGCGGCACTATGCATTAAGCCCTCTCTTTGGTTCGGATGGGAAGGAAATCAGGACAAACCATATTTCAGTGAACAAGATTTCAGTCCAACATGCTTTTCAGTGTGAATTCTGTTCATATTACAAGAGGATGGACAAAACATTTTCAATATTTTTGGAAAGAACAGTGGCAAAGGGTTTACAGGGCAGGTTATCAATATAGATCTCACCCAACTCCCAGCAAGTTAACCAGTAACCTGTGTCCCAAATAATTAAACACTTTGCCAATCTGTTAATTCAGCCATAATAATTTTAAAAGTTATGGAAAGGCCCTATGTGGAAATACGAAGAGTAATACTAAGTTTACAAATTTTACTGAAACATGCTTTTTGGAAAGGAACTACCCTCCCCAATTGTACAAAAGCCCCAAGTGATGCCTGGGTAGATTGCTCTCTTGCAGGCTGTCAATACTATGCTTGAGTCAAACAATTTGTGGAAGTAAAGATCTAATTAGGAAATTCTGTACAAAATGTCAAATATCACAGCAATTAGAAAAAGTATTCAGTGTTCGAAGAAATTAATCACGACAATTTTCTACATATTTCACAAAGAATTACGGGACCCTCTCTTGATCTTCCTATGGAAGGGCCTGCATGCCTCAATGCTGAGATCAACAGCTGCTGCAAGTGCCATGAAAATGGCAGCATCCTCCACGCATGTTACATGTCGCATGGCCAGTTGTACTAATGGCTTGCTACTCTTCCCTTCTCCTTGCACTCTACAGCTCATGACAAAACCTCCAACAGCTGGACCCAATGCTGCGAAATCTCCACTGCTTTGTGGGCTTGGTATTGGACTTGCTGCTGCTGCTCGCATTTGTCTATCCGTGTCTATAAAAAACTCCCCACCCTTTTCAGCATTGATAAAAATCTCAGACATGAGAAACTCCCCTCCCTCCTGGCCTTCAGAAAGTAGGCGAAATCGACAGCAGACAGAATCTCTGATGCCACGTTCACGCCATGCCTCAAGCTTTCCCCATGGCTGCCAACTTTCAGGCCTGTAAACATCAGGGCGGACAATCAACCAAGCTCCTGGGTTGGACCTAGCCACCCAATCACAACCTGTTGAGGGCACAAATGGAGTTGTTATAAAGGCTGCTGCAACAGCTGAGCCAGAGAGATCATGTATCTTCACCTTCCACCCCTTCCTTTCTCTTCTCTCCATCTCTAGGTCAGAACTTTCAGCAGAACCTGACCAGTAAGTGCTCAAAGGGTCCACCTGGGGTACCCTGTCAATTCATTATAACTATCAAAAAATAATAGGAAACATCAGTTCATCCTACTCAATTACATGACTAACAGAGAAACAGGAACAAGAAAATAATAGAAAAGCCCTTTCCACACACAATATTTGTCACAGAAAGCAAGAGACCCCTTCAAGTCAAAGGTTAAATAGAGCATCAAGAAAGATTGCTAACTTCTCTTTTCAATTATATTATAATGCAGAATAATTTCAAGTTGCTTTCACCTAAAAGGTGCATGTCACCCAATGTTCTATCTACATTAAAGGAGTAGCTCCTGAAACAGATTTAGCCAAAACTACACCAATCATGAAGCTTATCCATCCTACAAGAATCTAAACCTAGCAAGACCTTCTGAGAAACTTAATAAGAATATTAAATTTTTCTCAAGATATCAATATTAAATACTCCCTCCATCCCTAAATAAATAAAACATTTGAAATGACACAATTATTTATGAAAAAAAAATAATAATAATTATCTTCTTAAAATTTCCTCCACTTTTTATTAGAAATGGCACGACTTTGAACAACAATCTTGTTTGTATTTTAGAAAAAGGTGAGGGTAATATAGAAATTAAATTCACTATTGGAAAGTTTCATATATTTTGGGACAACCCAAAATACTATCATATATTGTGGCGTGGAGGGAGTACTATGTTTCTTTTTCTTTTTCTGGATTACACAATCCTGATGATATCAAGTCAACCAAATTTGTTAGGAAAGAATGAGATCAGGTTGCAGCTTTCTGAAGGTTTTATAAGTAGAAGAGATCACGTAAATCATATCACCTTTCTTGAGTAAACTTGCAACTGAAGATAGGCTGCTTAATGGAGCCTTGAAGCAGTACTATCTGAGGACTCAATTTGGTCACATCTCCAAACTGGAAAATGTATCTTGGATCAGGGTCCAGTTTCACTCTCAAATGAAGCTCTGCTCCTGGTCTTTTACTCTCCTGCTTGCTTTTTCCAATACCTATCCAACCATTGAAAAGAATCACTGGCCTCCCTTCACCCCATTCAGGACCAACCTCCAGTTTAAACGTCCCAATCTGTTGCCTCTTGATGCCGACACCACAATGGGACCCCTTCCTTCCTGTAAAAACCGCAATCTCCAAACATGCACGAGTGCTATAGAAACAGCCAGGTGCCAACAATGCGTTCAGATCAGATGCTTCAAGATAAAAGCTAGAGGCAGTGCTGTGAGAATCAGGTATAACTTCAGGAGAGGTTACTAAGGGTACTGATGTCGTCTGCACAGGAAACCCTCGAAGACGAATTTCACATGTACATGGCGTAGAGACTGCATGAATTCCAGAATTCACCGAGTTCAAAGCTGCTGCAGGAATCCTCAGTCCTAGTGAGCCTATAGACAACCTAATAAAAGCCTGAGGATCCATTAGGGTCACAAATCTTTTGACATTGTAGCTCTATTCTAGAATAGCTCAAGAACCCTGCGGCATCAGGAACAAGTGACAATTAGGTGACATGCAAAACTGATACTTCCATTTATGTTATCTGGTGTTTGTGTTCATGGCTTCAATTTTCCTATTCCTGAGGTTCTATTTCAACCAAAGACCAATAATTTAAGCATTTTGCAGTAAGTAAGAAACAGCCATTTACAAAAAATTAAAATCTAAAAGCAGAGAGGTGAAGAGGAGCCATCAGAATTGTAGTTCATAAAAGCAAAATGGTGATAAGCTGGTGTAGGATAAAAAGTATAATTCCCATACTATCAACATGTGGTCAGTTCGTTGAAAAATAGGTCACACTTTTGACAGAAAGAAGAAACAGGTTACACCACTTGTGTTGAAATATGTACCCAAAGTTCCATACATTGATATGAGTTTTGTCAAATATTTGGAATTTCTTGACCATTTTGCACCCAACAAGCAGCCTATCAACTCATGCTAATTACTACTAATTTCCACAATCGAACAACAAATTACAAGAAGTAGCATCATCAATACAGGAAAACAGAAATTTGTTGTCTGGGCCTCTGTCTGAGCCTCTCAATCCAATTTCACCACTGGATAAATAAACGGAAATAAAGAGTCAACCAGAGCCGATTAGAAAGAATACACAAACATATTTTTTAACATGCAAACCAATTTTCATATGTGAAGCAAAGAGACAACTGAAAACTAGCATTTGTCGGTGAAAAGGATCACTGTTTTAGATACCTAAGAAAAGCTTTGTAAGATCCTTGATAGAGTACTTTACAAGAGTAAAAATACTACTTAACATCAGGCAAGAGAGATTGCAAACCATATGGACTTATAACAATCGGACAATTATGTGCTACTAAAATTTCAGCGTCAAGCAAAGTTCACATCCATGAGTAAAAGACTGCAAGAGAATTTTAGTTCATTTTATCTTTTCTAAAAGTTTGTTCTGATCTAGGATTTCTAAATAGTTAGATCAAAAAATTGGGATGAGGAGCAGTAACTTACCAAAACTTGGTTTTGAACAGAAATGACTAGAAAAAATCATTAGAAGTTAGAAGAAGAATAAGACAAGTAGAAGGGAATGTTGATCAAGTTGTGCATATATATATATAAGTGGCCTACTACGAAAGTTGTTGAACGGTCATCAGAAATTTGCCAAAGTGATAACTGATTATTATGTGGTGACATAGTATAAAGAATATAGTAATTGATTTTAGTATTTGTTCATTGTTTGAAACCAGAAGTGTAGTTCACCAATCCCTACATTATGAATTTCTGCATTAGACCAACGTATTACCCAAAAAAACCATCATCACTACTAGCATTTCAGTATGTTTAGTTGGTAAGAGCCATTAGCTGCTTTGCTCCATGTTAATTTTTCCATTAAGAAAGATAAAAATGATGCACATTTGAATTAGGGATAACTTCACACTTCCTTACTGATTTCAAATCTTATGTGGGTATATATATATATATATATATTGTGATAAGTGCCAATCAAGGAAGAACAGGGACAAAGAAAAGGAGAAGCCTTATCAACATGAAGAGTTCATCCAAAACTATCAACCGTTAAGAGTATAGAATACAATTTTAACTCTGTGAGGCTACAGGAGATTGTCATGAGCAGGAAGCAGAGTGGGAGTAATTATTACTGCTCGTGACATTCTTTTTGCTTCTTTACAACATTTAGATAGAAGAAAAGAATATGCCTAATAATTCCTTGAGGAAGAAAGATATCTCAAAGCCTATTCTTTCTTTATTTATTTTCCCTTCTACTCTTCCAAAGAATCACATGCAGCATAGATATTGAAATTAGCCACATCTAATATCTCAAAGAAAGGAAGCAGTTTTAGAAACCTAAGTATATTGGTATCTAAGCAAGCTTAGAATCAAATTAGTTTCCATCGTGGGTAAAACATCTTTTTTGAATTTTTTAGGAAGGGCTGGACTAAGCATACATGCGACTCCCCTCCTTGTCAAAATTTTTCATGCCATAAGTGGTTCCAATATATGTCTTTCTGTAGCAGGCATCTTATAATTTTCCTTGTGGGTAACAATTAATTAAAAATTAGTAGTCTTGCATTACGAAATTCCTCATGCTTAATTTTGCACCAACATCACAAAACAGGATAATGCATGTAATTGCTTCATTAATATATATATATATATATATATATTTTTATAACAAGGAACCGTACCAAGGCGGGCTCTTCGGACACACCCTTGGGTAGTAAACCCTTGAAACACGACCCCACCTGCCAGAACTGTGTATCGGGTAATCCAGAGAAAGCTTCTAGTAGAGATAAAACCCAAGATGTCTGAGTCTACAGCTGATCCCAAGCCTCCTAAAAAAAATACTTTATTTTTCACACTTTAAGTGGACCTTAAAGAGGAAAAGAAGATGAAATTCTTCAACATCAGAGTTTCATTTTGCTCTTTTAAGTCTTATAATATGAAAATCTCAACTAAGAAAAATGATTTAAATATGATCAGTTAAGTGGGAGCCTTTAGAATAATCCGTCCAAGACTTTCCTTTTCCTGTATTTTCTCATCAAACAAACAGAAACTAAGATTCTAAGAAATCAATTTGCACTACAAATTATGTACAAAAGAATAACTCACCACACTACTTAAGCACAAACAAAAAACCAAGAACAAACACATAACAACCAAAGTTCAAACCACATAACAAGCTCTTCAAAAAGAAAGAAAAGCAAAAACTAGAAGATGATATGAAACAAAACAAAAAAGGACCCATCATCTTACCTTTCTTCACAACAACATTTGAGAATTGAGCATGTAGAAGCTCAAAACAAAGTGTTGGCTTTGTCTCTCTAAAGTGAGTCTAAAGTAAGTAAAAAAAAAAAAAAAAAAAGAATGAGGGAATTACAACCACTACCCTTTGATTTTCTCCTTCCATAAACCCAAATTAAACATCATTTAACAAGTTAAAGTGATCAAAATTCACTAATCCAAAAAAATAATCAAAATTTTCATCTCCAAAATTCCCACTTAATAAAAAACAAACACTCACCTGTTTTGGCCCAACCCAATGATGGAGGTCTCCTTGAGGTGGCAGTCAGGATGGAGGAGAGTGTGTCAAGAAGAATTACGAGGTTTAAAGTTTAAAGTACTAAAAAAGGAACAAGTGGAGAAGCCATGTTTAGTTAGAGATATATAGATTAAAACAAAACAAAAAAGAAAGAATCTTGTTTATAAATTGGGGTTACAAAAAAGGACAAAAGAATTTTGTCTTTTAGGCCTCAGCCTAAATTAAAAGGAAGAAGCAAGCGTGGGATGGGAAAGCCAAAGACCCCTGCTTTATTTTGTGTCTGAATAAAACATCACTTTACTTACTTTTTAAACTCAGAGAAACAAAACAACAGTGAGTCCAACAGAGAGGACGGACGTAACATAAACTCATAAACCTCGTGTGGGAATTTGACTTTGGCGGCTTATAAGTTATAACCAATTCTAAGTTCTAACTTCTAACCAACAACCATATTTTTAGATTAAAAAAAAAAAAGCAAGTGCCCATTATAAATTTGGGTGAATCCTACTATTGAAATTGATAAGATTTTTATGGTTTGAATCATGTGTTTAAATTTAATTAAATAATCTAATATATTACTATACTTTAGTTTAATTATTATCTATTTCAAGTCATAATAAGAATCACCTAAATTTATACTTTATAAAAAAAATCACCTAAATTTATCATTTTTCTTCAGATGACAATAAACTTATCTAATTCTTATGCTAAAATGACTTTAATTAGCTTCCTATCTGATATACAGAACTTACTTGTGTTACCTTACACAGGACCAACCATTCTTATGATAAAAAAGAGCACGTCATTGTTGTACTCCGAAAGTATTAAATACTCACTCCCTAAAACAAGTGGGTACTTATCATTCTTTTGATTTTTATGGCTTGTTACTTTACAATCTTCCAAAGTTACCTTTACTATGGAAAATATCCTAAATTTCACATTTGAAAAATATTCAAGCAAGATGAAACAAATATTCTTTTTTTTTTTTTTTTTTTTGTAAGCGATATACTTCATCTGTCTTCATGTCATTTGCTTGGTCAAATTGAATTTGGATTGACAAATGTGTAGAATTAATTTGGATTGAAATCCTCTGAAATTTCTAAAACAATCTTAACATAAATCCTTTAAAATTACAACCATTCATTCTTTTCTTTTCCTTTTTTGAGATAATAACCATTCATTCTTAAATTAATGGTCTAGAATTTGTCACATAATCAATTACTTAAAACTTTTATATGAATTTACACGTAACTCTTTGCCCACTGTAACCAACAAGAAGATTGATGAATGGACGAAATCCCACAGGTCAACAATATATGGCCACGACAAATCAGCAAACTGGATATACATATATGGACAATTTTCTCGCATGTGCATGCACGAACTTGTGGGCTCCAAATTTAAGCCACTCTGCTCTCAGGAACATGCAAAACGAAAAGCTTCAACAACAACTTATGGATAAACTACTAAACATAAAATTTGGAGCATTATAAAATTAAGAAATTGAAATAGACAAAAGCAAAATAGCAAAACTGTGGGAGACATGTGGGTGTTGACTAATACGGCAGAGGCAGGGTCGTTGAGAGAGCAATATTTGGTGATAATGTATGTCAAATAATTTGTTTGCTAGCCTATTAGAGTATTAGTAATAAGTAATAAGTAATAAGCTATATTCAATAAGAAAAATTTATGGCAAACTAATAGGAAGATGTTCGATAAGTCTCGAGACATAACAATTTTCACTATTTTATAACTATCGAGGTATCAAGTGATAAATGTTAGATAATAAAATAATGTAATCGTTAGTATATATAAAAATTAATAACAAACTTTGAACTCAAATGTTGTGAAAAATATTATGATAGTAGTTATAGCATTATTGGAAGATATTTTTGAGAAGGGAAAGACCAAATCAAAGGACAGCCTAGCCTATGCAGCTATGCCTATTCAGAGCCAACCTATAACTTAAAAACAAGTAAGTGTAAATGTTGCCTAGATTAATTATTTCTTTTTATAATATCTAGTTTAATTTGGACCGTTCCATCCCACCTACTCCTTCTGTATATTATATGGTTACATCATTTCTTTATCAACGTACATCCTTCTGGAACTTGATTATCTACTTCACTGAGTTGTACAATATTGCCAACCATCCACTTGCTAACATTATCCAACACTAAATTGCCATGAATTCTTCCATAATTTGTGACATTGTGTTTCCAAGTATGTCTTTAGTTGGTTTGAGATAAGTTAATAGAATAAGATTTTTACAAGCATAATATTAATGATCGATATCTCAATTTGTATCCATATATTAGAGTTAGGGTTCAACTTGTTTTGTGCAAAACTGCAAACCAATATAAAAGAATACTGATAATTTTGTAGTTCAGTGGTACTATTTATTTTTTTCAGATAAACAAACAGAGAAAAAGTAAAGTTGTTCTGAAGAATAAAAATTTTCTGTTCCAATTGCTCTCTTTCTTTTCTCCAATTTTTTTAATCTCCTTATCTCTATTCTCTCAATTTTTAATTGATTTCCTTTTATTTAATGAAAAAAAAAAAGATATATATAATTCTCAATTCTCATTCATATTTGATTTCATTCAAAATAGTATTATTACTTCAATATATTAAAATTAATTCATGATTTGTTAAATTTAATCTTATTAGATCTAACTAATATTACCAAGAACTAGAATGGTTTGTTATTACTTATTAATCCTTATTATAATTTAAATTTTATAATTTAGATATATCCAAGTTAAGAATTATTATTATATTCCTTTTTTTTAAAAAAAAAGGATATTGATAATAAAGTAATACCCATTTGAATTCTGCAGTTGAAACTTCAATTCCCAAAGAGCATACTAAGACTCTTAGAGGACTAGATTTTGCAAATAATTTGCTTGTCTATATTGAAATGGAAATTACTGAAAACTTTAGTTCAGATTTGATAATTGATTATTTTACTTTCTAGAAGAGAGTAGTGGTGATCTTTAGTTTTTATATTTTCAGTTCCTTTATATACTTATATAGTACCTCAATGATAATTGATCGAAGATAGGTCAAAATTGTATAACAGTTTTATTAATCTTAGTACATATTTATTAAGTATGATGAAAAATATAATATGTAAAAAAAAAAAAAAAAATCATCACTTTTTAATCCTCCCGAAGATAAATTCTTGATGCCACTACTAATCGTTTCTACTTTATTAGAATAAGGTGATAAGATAAATTCCTGGCTCCACCACTAGTCGCTTCGGCTTGATTAGAATAGGGTGATGCGAACAACAAACTTTTTCATCTTTTAGCAATTTAGAACTAGTGTCACAAGACAGTCTATGCTCTTAAGGACAACAACAATGGTGCATGGTTGACAGAGGATTCTCTATGCTATTATGTCCATTTGCATTTCTCTTAGCTCCTCTTCTTTGTCATCCTCCACTTATATTCCAGAGAATTTTGGAACTATAGCCTTGGATTCCACCTTTGTAATTGATTTTTTCAAAATTGTCTCTCCTATCTTTTCCCTGGGCGGATGAGATCAAGAAAGTTTTATTCCTGAAGGTTATAGAATTCGCTAAAATTATCCAAAGATATTTTATCATAGGGACCATTCCTCAAAATTTAAATAAGACTTGCATTGTTCTCGTCCCTATCCATGTTTGATCCATTATACCATTAGTCTTTGCAATTCCATTTACAAGAGCTTAACAAAAGTATTGGTTAGTTGCATTTGTTCTTTTCTTTAAAGACTTATCCATCCTTGTCAAGCTGGATTTATCTAAAGTAGAAGAGCATTAGACACCATCATTGTTGTTCAAGTACTTTTTCATGTTCTTAAATCCAACAAAAACATGAAAGGTTTTTTAGCTACTAGGCTTGATTTAGACAAAGGTTATGATCCTTGAATGATCATTCATTCTTGGTACTTCACTTGTCTACGATTTTCCAACTTCAATCACTAACATAATCATGACCTGTACATATTTTTCTACCTCCACTATAGCTATTTAATGGAATGGATAAATTTGTACTTATTTTGTTCCTTTCAGAGTATTCGTCAAGAAAACTCTCTCTCTCCCTGTGCATTGTTTATTGCTAAACAACTCCATCCCATCCATTTTTTATCTAGTGACTTTTCATTCACTTGCTTTTATAACATTTTCCTCTTTGCTCATACCCACAAGTTGAATTTTTCAGTCCTTAAATCTATACTTGGGATTATTGTAGCCTTATTTTTCATAAGACACATTTATATATCAAAGCAATTCAATTGTGTGACATTTTCATAAGAAAAACATATAAAAAAAAACATATATATATATATATATATATATCATGAAAAACATATTATGGTAATGGTAGAAAGACAATGTTACTAGTAAACAACGGCAATCGTTCCCCAGCTCAATCATGAAGTTCAAACCTTGAGCGCCAACCATTACATTTGCCTATAGCCGTATTACTTCCATCTCTTATGCTTTCCAAACATGCCATGCTTCCCGTGCTTGCCAAATTTCCCATGCTTAAACTTGCCATGTTTAAACTTTCCATGACCATGGCCATAGAAACCGCCCCCATGTCCGAGCTGATGAGCACCATGAGCACTGTGTGAGAGCTGGTGTGCACCATAAGCAGCAGCTGCAGCTGCAGCACCCCCTGCTAGTAATGTTCCCATTCCCATACTAGATCCATGCCCTGTGAGAATTATCTATCAGCAATAATCACAATGAACGAAGTGAAATGGCCTTACAATTTACAACTCTATAACAACCTCCTTTAAACTCTTCTCAGTTAAAAAGAATCTATTAGATATCATGTGAATTTGGCTAATATATTACATATGCATGCCTGTACAGCAAAAGACCGAAAGCACAGTGATTAATCCTATGCAATATAAGCCCAAAAACACTCCATAAAATGCTTGTGGTGTATTCAAAAGTCAATTAATTTTTCTTTAATGCTAGTGTCAGAAAATCCAATAGCCACAAACCCAACATCAGGAATCACACTACAAAGAAGAATTTTGCATCAGATATAATATACTTATAAGATTCCTCAACTACCAGTAAGGACACCAACTAAATACAGTCTTTGGGCTTTCATCAGAGGAAGAGAGCATCCTCTAGCTCTTTTCCACTATGTCATAACAGAAAGAAAGGATGGACCATTAAGGTCCTCCAATGAGGACTAATACTCACATATAACAATTTCATATACAACAAATAAGTGAGACACTAATTAAGAAGCATCGATACATCAGATACAATAAGATATGGACATGACGATGCACCAAAATTTGAAAGAGGATACAATAGGACATGATACATAAATTTATATAGATATATACACAAATATTTCTAAAATATCCCTCCATTGTATTTTATTTGTTCACTTTAGAAAATCTCTCTTTAAGGGGGCATTATTTAAGGCATTGTCTTTTAAATAAAAAAAAGTAGACGTTTCTAACATTACTAAATGACAAAATGCATTGACTTTTTCAATAAAATAAAGGGCATATTATGAAAGTTTTTAAAATTGTGTTCATTGACTTTTTCAAGTGGAGAATGTTTGGGAACATCCCAAAATAGAATAGTAGACAAAGAAAATGGGATGAAAGGAGTATTATGCAAGAGATTAAATATACCTGAATGATGTGCAGCGGATGGACCAGGGTAACTAGATGGAGGATATCCACCTGGGGGAGGGTATCCACCTGGGGGAGGGTAACCACCTTGGGGAGGATATCCACTTGGGGGAGGGTATCCAGCCTGTGGGTATCCACTTGGGGGAGGATATCCAGCCTGTGGGTATCCACCAGGAGGAGGATATCCAGCTGGTGGATATCCTTGTGGGGCATGTCCTTGAGGAGGGTATCCTTGTTGAGGGTATCCTTGTTGAGGGTAGCCTTGAGGAGGGTAGCCTTGTTGAGGGTATCCATGTGGAGGGTAGTGTCCACCACCAGCAGCAGAAGCAAATCCAGCAAGATTTGAAAAGAGTCCTTTGTCACCAGACTCATTACCATGCTCGTCCCTTCCACCTCCCATTTTTTATTCAACCTGGGATTTGTTCTACAAAATTACAAACACTAGGCTGTTAGCGCCAATGTGGAATAGAGATGTTATCCATGTAAACAAAGGAAAACAAATACTTAAACTAAAGCAATCAAATGCGAGGAGGCCCATTAATGTTTTAAGACTTTTGTTCATTAAAAGTACAAGAGAGAGAAGAAAATGGCAAGACGAAGATTTAGTTGAGCAATTCTGAACATGCTCTTTTCTTCTTTTACATGTTCTCCACAAACCAAGCAAAGCATAAAAAAGAAAGAAATAATACAAGTGTCATCCCAATCATGCACTACCCAATAACGAAATGAAAACGATCTTCACCCACACATTTAAAACAATCATACAAATGAAAACAAAAACATATTATCAGATCCATGGGAGAGGATAAATATTAAGATCTTTCCTCTTTCATACTGCAAATAGCTAGTACTGGTTTATAATTGAAAAAATACAGACTTCTCACAGAGTTCCGATCCTATGTTAATGGGCATGGCTTAAAAGTCTAATTTCCTCTACTTTACCTTTTGTATAATATAGGCAGTCACAAATAACATAGTATAAGGCCCAACTATTAAGAAAATCCTCAAAAAAAGAGAACATGTCCATGGTACAAACTAACACACATTCTTAAGTTCTAAAACTATGAAAATAAATCATTAATATATTTAACACACATAAACTTCACCATATAAACATATACTTCAACAACAATATAGTAAATTACCAAAACCCCAATATAATCACACAAAAAAAAGTTTCATATAACAATGCAAATTCTCAATGAGCAATAACATCACAACAATTTGAACACAATCACAATGTTAGAGCCTAAATACATTAATCTAAACCAACGTTTGTCACACCCTGTCGAAGTTTCTTCAATACAACGCAATCTAAACCAAGATTTAGAACGGTTCCACCAAATTCAACCGAGAAAATTTCCACACAAATTAGAATTCCTTGCTCAAATAAAGAACCCATTAATTCAAGGAAAAATTAAAAAAAGGCCTTACCAATTACAACACAAACGTTGTTTGACCCAATTGCCTGTTTGTGAAATTGTGATCTAAGAAACGCGTCCTGTGTTTATAATCACATCATCACCATCACGAAAAGGTTGTCTGGTTTTATACGTTTTCTTTCCAGTACCGCGTTGTCGGTTGCATCGACGCGTCTACTTTATCTACTCGGATAGAGCTAGGATAGTATGAGGCCTTTCTATTTTGTCATCCCGTGAGCTCGTCTTAATAAATGTTTACGTGTGCCTATGATATATGATGATACCGTGCTCTGGCAATTTATGATTTTAAGCGAAAATTAGAGATCAATATTTTTTCTTTTTCTTTTTGTGGTAAAATTCAATCCCATCATTTTAAAATGAATTGATGAAATTTGAAAAAGAAAAAATTATGGTAGAATTAATCTAGAACCTTTCAAGAATTTTATTTATTTTCATTTAACACAAAGAAAAGCACTCTTATTATTATATAGGCTACAAGCTATATGGAACAATTCCTTAAGGTTTTTTTTTTTTTTTTTAAATAATAATAATAATAATTAATTACTTTATTTTTTTTCCTTTCTAAATGGAAGATAACTATTAAAAGATAGGGCTATATCTGGTACATATTTATAAGATATAAAATTTGCTGACTTATCTGATGATGATAAGATTTGAATCATTCTTACAACCAAGATATAAACTATTGATATATATCATCATGTCTACAAGAGAAATATAAAAGAACCAAGAGTCCAATGGATTAGGTAAAATCTATAATAAAGATGATATCCACAACGGAAAACTCAAGGAAGCTACTGTTCTGTTTGGACATTGTGTTCTTCTCACTTCTCAAGAAATAAAAAGATAATCACAATTCACACATTCACACTCTCTTTATTTTTTATGAGTTTTTTTATTTTTTATTTTTTTTTCATGTTCCCTATTATCGCTCAGGGGGCTTGAAATTAAAAATAATCTTGCTTTTAATCTAACCTTAGTCTAATAATTTAGACTTTTTTTTTTTTTTTTCTTTTTACTTTTTTTCTTTTTAAGAATTTCTTGTGTAGGTGTATAGTTTTTGAAAGTTGTGATTCTTTAATTTGAATTTGAAAATAATCTTGCTTTTAATCCTCTTACCATTTTTTTTTTTGGGGGTCAAATAATTAACTTTTGCATGTTAGAATATTAATATTCTCTAGAACATAGAAATTATCATTATTATTTTTTTTATAGATACAATAGATTCGTGACATCTATTCCATGATAATTGCTCTTTATCATCAAGTTAAGATACCAATTGGTTTTGAACCCATGGAGGCGGGATTTGAACCCCGGTTGACATCTGCTCTCCATGATGATTGCTCTTTATCATCAGACCAAGACATCAATTGGTCAATTGTAACCCATACAATATAAAAATTAGAGAAAATTAAATTTTAAACCCTATAGTTTTGGAGGTGTAACAAATTAAACCCTAAAATTTCAAAAGTAACAAATTAAACCCCGAAGTTTTAAAAAAAATAACAAATTAAACCTCATAGTTTCAAAAGTAACAAATTAAATTTTGATGTTTCAAAAAGTAACAAATTAAACATTTTTTTACTTATATGAGTTGAGGTTTAAGGTGTTACTTTTTAAAATTTGAAGATTTAATTTGTTACTTTTGAAACTATAGGGTTTAATTTGTTATTTTTTAAAATTTTAGATTTAATTTGTTATTTTTAAAATTATAAGTTTAATTTGTTACACCCAAATTTAAATGTAAATTGTAGGGTTTAAAATGTAATTTTCCTTAAAAATGGTTAGGAAAATCTATGTCTCTCTCTTTCATTTCCTACATAATCGATGTCTCTCTTTCAAAACAGAGTTGAACACAGACATCTTTGTCAATGCTGCATGTCTTACTACGCACATCAACCACACTCCCAAACCCAAAACCCAAATGTATTCTCATTCTCTCCCACCTCCACTCCACTCTCACTCTCACCAACCCAAATGCTTTACTCACACAACCTTACGTACCCTCTTACAACCACTACTCAACCAAGACCCACCTCACATTCTCTCATACGCACCTATTTTCCAGTTCTTAACTGGCCAAAACCTCTCCAAACTAGGCCAACAAATCCACGCCCACCTCACCCTTCGTGGCCTCCAACCCAATGCCTTCCTCGCTGCCAAGATCATTGCAATGTATGCGAGCTCTGGTCATCTTTACTCCGCCATCACTGTCTTTCACAGAACCAATCACCCAACTACTCTTTTATATAACTCCATACTTCGTGCTTGTGCTCTACATGGCTATTCCGAAAAAACTATTGGGTTATATTTCACAATGCATTCTCTTGGCCTTAAGGGTGATAATTTCACATTTCCTTTCGTGCTCAAGTGTTGCGCAGACTTGTCGAGTGTTTGGATGGGGAAATGTGTTCATGGGCAGAGTTTGAGAATTGGATTGGAGTTTGATATTTATGTTGGGACTTCCTTGATTGGTTTTTACGTGAAATGTGGTGAATTAAGGGATGCTTGTAAGGTTGTTTGATAAAATGACTGTGAGAGATGTTTCGTCTTGGAATGCGTTGATTGCAGGGTATATGAAAAATGGGGAAATTTGTATTGCTGAGGATTTGTTTAGGATGATGTCGTGTAGGAATATTGTGTCTTGGACTGCTATGATATCGGGGTACACTCAGAACGGATTGGCCGACCAGGCATTGTGTGTGTTTGAGGAGATGTTGAAAGAAGATTACAGAGGTAAGGCCTAATTGGGTAACGATAATGAGTGTGCTTCCTGCTTGTGCGCAGTTGCCTGCTCTTGAGCGTGGGAGACAGATTCATGATTTCGTTTGTAGGATTGGTTTGGACTCAAATGCATCTGTGCAGGCAGCACTTGTTGCAATGTATGCTAAATGTGGAAGCCTTGTTGATGCTCGTCTATGTTTTGATAGGATACGGGAAAAGAATTTGGTTGCTTGGAATACGATGATAACTGCTTATGCCTCCCATGGATGTGGAATGGAATGTGTGTGGGCTTTTGAGGGCATGATAAGAGAGGGCATTCAACCTGATACCATCACATTTACAGGGTTGTTATCTGGATGCAGCCATTCAGGTCTAGTTGATGTTGGGTTAAAATACTTCCATTGTATGAACACAGAATACTTTGTCGAACCAAGAGTTGAACATTATGCTTGTGTTGTTGATCTTTTGGGTCGTGCAGGGCGATTGGTGGATTCGAAAGAGCTTATTGATCAAATGCCAATGCAAGCAGGACCAAGCATTTGGGGTGCATTGTTGGCTGCTTGTCGGAGCCACCGTAATTTGGAAATGGCAGAAATTGCAGCTAGAAAATTGTTTGTATTAGAACCAGAAAATAGCGGGAATTATGTACTGCTTTCAAATATGTATGCTGAAGTTGGCAAGTGGAAGGAGGTGGACAATTTGAGAGCTCTTCTAAAATCTCATGGCATGAAGAAAAGTCCTGGATGCAGTTGGATTGAGGTAAATGGGATAGCCCATTTATTTCTTGGTGGAGATGCATCTCACCCTCAAGCAAGGGAAATTTATATGTTGTTGGAGGCATTGCCTGAGAAGATTAAGGCAGCTGGTTACATACCTGATACTAGTTTCGTTTTGCATGATATTAGTGAAGAGGAGAAAGAATATAACCTTACCACCCACAGTGAAAAGCTAGCCATTGCTTTTGGGCTTTTAAACACTAGTCCTGGAGTAATTCTCCGTGTGACAAAAAACCTTCGAATTTGTGGAGATTGTCACACAGCCGCTAAGTTCATATCAAAAATATATGGACGGGAGATAATTGTGAGGGATGTGAATCGGTTCCATCACTTTAAAGATGGGTCCTGCTCCTGTGGGGATTATTGGTAATGAAAATGTTAAGAAGCAAGACAAGTCCTTAGCTTCTTATGCATTTTCTATTGTCCTGCTTCCCTGTTGATATGTTGGAATCATATCCGGATACGTTTGGTCATCTTGCACCATATTTGAATATAAATTTCAAACTTTGACCTTGATTTCCAATTGCCAAAGGGAAGTTTAATGCCAAAGTCCCAGAGTAGCAAGCAAAATTTCAAGGCTTTCGCTTCGAGTTGAGCTTTTCTGCTTTGGGAACTGAAGGATTTCTCAGAAGCTGGAAACCATGAATGGATTGGCCTCATCATTTCTAGAAAATGCTCCCTTAGTGGACATTGTCCATATTATGTTGCTAATGGTTTTCAGGTATTGGTAGTTCTCAAACATCAGAATCTGTATCCAAGTATATGATCTTATCTCTGGCCAAATTTCTAATCAACGTTTCTTTCATTCTTTGCTGCATTAGCCTGATCTAGTGACTCTTGAACATACGCATGAAGTCCCCATCCTTTTATCTGGATCTTACACTCAAGAAGGTGTCACTTGAAGCCCAAATCACTAGTTCTTTTTGTCAGTGGTGCTGGTTGGCAAAGTATGAAAGTAATAGTTGTTGTTGGTGGTGGTAATGGCCTCAACCATATGTCTTGCTAGTTATAAGCTTCAAACCTCACTAAAAGAAAACTTGTATGCATATGTGTGTGTTTCTTATAAAGCCAATATCTCAAATTTACTGACTCTTTGATTGTGCTAAGTTAATAAAGTTATGCAATGACTTGGCGAATCAGGTAAAAGTTTTTCCTCCAAAGCTTCAAACATGTTGCTCATGAAGTGCTTTTTGTTGTCCAACATTGTCATTTCCGGTTAAAACTAAGCTTTGAATGGATTCACCTTTAAAGTGCATTTAATTTTCCAATGAAGTCTCTACTTATAAGAGATTGTACCACCGAAAAATCAGTTGAAATTTCTTTCTCTCTTCACTCAAGTTAGGAGGGGCAATATCCATTTCCCTAGGATTAGACTAAAGGAGAAGAAAAGAGAATCATCTCTCGGTACCAGAAATTAAACCAAAAAGACAGAAAAGTAACAAATAAAAAGACAGAAGAACAACTGAACTAAAACGAATGCTGATTTTTTGCCATAAACAAAGCATTGTTACCCTCCTTTTATTACACAAGAAAATAATCAGGTGATACCAATGATCCTTCACATACATAAAACGAGCAAAGATGGTCATGGTCATTACAATAAGGACCTATAAGCCCTTGGAGTAATGAGTGATTATTCAGTAATCCAGCATTAGAAATAAATGCGTAATCCTTCTCTCACATGAATGGTGGATCCCACTAATTAAATTCATGATAGGACCAACCATTCTGTGAGAGGGTGATTGTACATTTTTATATAGTCCATGACTACTGAATAATTTTCTTTGAAGTAATATAGGGCCAAGTAGTGTGCTTGGTTCGTATTGTTCTCATATCCTAATTAACAATCTCCTTATAAAGAACAACTTGTACATACATACTTGTGCTTATGAATCTTGTAAAACTCTTTTACAGGCAAAACTGCCCTTACAGCAAAATTGAATGCATTTCAACACCATACAATTGTATGCATTTCAAATTCGTTAACTTCTGCTCTAAGAAACCACCGTATTAGCAGTAAGATTAAACAACAAACTTATTCAACAGACTTCACTAGATATTTAAAGCTTACTACAAATTGACTCAGTCCAATGATATTTTTTTTTTAATCTATTTTTCATTTATATGATAACATTCCGATATTTTTTGAACCCTTTATAACATCTAACAAAAATTAGTTAAACTAAATTTTTTTTTTTTTACGTATTTAATCTACTAAATTAGACCTACTACGTATAAACTCACATATTTATCTAATTATCGATAAAAACCTGTGTGAAGAAGTTTACCTATATCTTGCCCTTCCATAAACAATCTCTTTTGTAATCTCACTTTGTACATGAAAAAAATAAAAAATAAAAAATAAAATTCCCGTAAGAAGATAGGCAATGACAAGAATTTTTGTCTTCTAATACGCACCGTGAGTAATTATTCAATACTCTTGAAGTATAACGACGTGGTACTTCTTCTTACATAATAGTAGATTCCATCAATTAAATTTATGATAAGATCAACCATTTATGTGAGAAGAGGGAGTACTATCATGTCGTTATGAATATTTGATATTTCTCCTGTACACACTCAGCTAGGTTGGTCAATTCACCTCACCAATCTTTGTATAGACGTTACCAAGAGGTGATTCTGAACCACTACACACTCCCATGATATCAGCATAAAAGCAGCCACCAGTAATATTTTCACCATTGCTAGAATCAGTCCTGAGCCCATGAAAAGATTCCCCAGAAACCAGTGCTTGCAACAATCTTGGAGGTGGAGGAGCAGTCACTTCCACTAACCCTTCCAACATTTTCACCACCTTCCCCATTGTAGGCCTCATTGATTCATCATCCTGTATGCACCATATTGCTACACATGCAACTCGCTCTACTTCTTTAATATCATATGCATTGCCAAGCCTATCATCAACCACAGCTACCACATTGCCCTCAATTATATGCTGTGCTGCCCAAGGAGGAAAGAACAACTTTTCTTCTTTGACACCACTAGAAGTTGGTGCCTCCACATTCCTCCTTCCCCTAATTAATTCTAACAATGTCATTCCAAAGCTATAAACATCAGCTTTTGTTGTGATTGCCAAACCCGAAATCCACTCCGGCGCAACATAGCCTCTAGTACCCCTTGTTGTGGCTGATACCCTACTAAATTCCCTGCCAATTAGCTTTGCCAAACCAAAATCAGACACCTTGGCAGTGAAATCACTATCCAAAAGAATGTTTTCAGGTTTGATATCACAATGTATAATGCAATCCCTACATTCCTCGTGTAAATATGCAATGCCTCTAGCTGTACCAACTGCTATTCGAAACCTGATATCCCAGCTCAAACTTGGACTACCCTCTTGTTTTAAATAGTAACTCAAAGGACCATTTGACATGTAATCATAAACCAAAAGCCTATGAGATTGTTCTGAGCAGAACCCTCTTAATCTTACAACATTGACATGTTGAATCTTCCCAATTGTGCACACTTCTGCCAGGAACTCCTTTTGTCCATGACCTGGCCTCTCCAAGCGTTTAACAGCAACAAGAGTTGAATCTAATAATTCTCCTTGAAACACTGTCCCAAATCCACCATGACCAAGCCTCTGAGAAAACCCTTTAGTCACTTCATGAAGCTCCTTATAAGAAAACACCACCACATTCAAGTCCCTCTTCTTTCTTCTTCTCCTTAACAAAACCAACAGCAACACCAATGTCAATCCCAAAATCAAAATTGACCCAACAACCATAACAACACCCAAAACCAAATTGATCCAATCTCTTCCTCCTCTTCACTTTCTCTCCTCTTTGCACCCTCACATACAACACCTTATTAGTACTCTCAGAAGTCAAATTCCTCAAATTGAAAAGAGACCCATATAAAATGTTACACATATTTTCCCTCTCATAAAAGTAAAACCCAATACAAGAACAGGTCTTTAAACACACATTCTCACAAACCTCCAGGTTAGTAGTTTGAACCATTTGGAAATGATTAGCTCCTTCAAAGTCCACAAACCCCACCTTCTCAAACCCATCATTTTCATTACACAAACTCTCACGGCTACACCCTTTAGAATAGTCCTCATCCTCCACAGGCCTAAACCCTGAAAGACACTCACAATGTTGCAAATTCCCATCACTGCAAACACTAAAACTCCCACAAAATCCATACACCAAGCACACATTCTCAGGCTGCAACCAAAACTTGTTCCAATTCTGCGCTTGCGGCGACCATGTGTACTGCTCCAACCTCCCTGAATAGTCTATCTTAAACCTAGTCAATGGTGGCACTGAACCCTTCTCTAAAGGCTTCACCGCGTACCTAAACGACGCTGTGGGCTTATAAGCATTCTCTAACTGAAAGTTATATATATAAGGCAATGTCATCTCAGGTACATTACTGAATATCTCACCGGTCCAATTCCCAGTACTCCAATAACCCTTTGTACCATTATAAACAAGCTCAAACTCACCATAATGCGGTGGTTTTAACCGCAGGGTATAGAAACCTAATGAAGGGTCTGATACAGTTCTCCAAGAGGTTAAGAATCGGTCTTTTGTGAGGTTCATGCCGGGCAGCCACGTGTCAGTTGGATAATCAAAGCTTTGCCATGAAACAGTGCCTTCAGGAGTGAGTAAAACCAAGTTTCCATTGTCTAAAAGCATTGTCTTTGTTGAGAAGTCAAGGTTTGAGCTATGCCATACGGTGACGTTTTGTGATTCCTTTAGGGCTAAACGACCAGAAGGTGTGAGTTCTAGGGTTAATGAGTTGATATTCTTGATGGGGTTGTTGCGATTTGCGACCCAAACGTATGTGGGTGTTGTGATTGAAGTGTACCAGATTCCTAGGTACCAGTTGAGTTTGTTATTGTTGAGGTTGAAAAACCCTAGCTCGAAATTATGTTTCTCACTTTGAATGGTTTGGTTTCTTCCTCTGATTAGAATAGTAGTACTGTTGGAATAATAAGTGGGGTTTGGTTCAGATTTGGTGGTGGTGGTCACCATGAGAAGGGTTAAGAGGAAAAGGATTTGAGTCATGGAAGCAGTGTTGATTCAATAGTTGAGGTTGAGCGATTTCAACGTTGGAAATATATGTCTCACTACAAGATTATTAGCACAGAAGTGCTAGTATTAAGTGTTTTCACAGCATTGATTGGTTAGGCACCACCATGAAAGCACATGAAATCTATGGAGGTTCAATGAAGAGAGATAGAGAGGTGGAGATCTTCCTCGATAGCAGCAAAAGTTTCCATTAAGACAGAATGGAAAAAGGTTAAAAATCTCGAAATGTTTGGAATAATTGAATGAATTGTTAATTCTTTCCGTATTACTTTCCTTAATATTTCCATTTTTATATGTGGAATGAGCTGTCACGTACTCATATGTTGTCAGCAAACATTAATTTCTTTTTTTTTTCATTTATGAAAAATTGGTAGTAGCAAATACCAATTTCTATTTTTCATACAACTATATATGTTGAAATTTTCTACGTAGTGTACTTATATAATATTGTCTTAATAGAATTTTACAAGATATTATCAAAAACCAAAAATTAAGTATTTAATATAGGTTAAATTATTGTTTTCGTACCTAAATTTTATAT
The DNA here is from genome assembly GCA_907173295.1 of Fagus sylvatica. Lineage (NCBI taxonomy): Eukaryota > Viridiplantae > Streptophyta > Magnoliopsida > Fagales > Fagaceae > Fagus > Fagus sylvatica. The sequence continues at coordinate 5,800,054 of OU015763.1, read as the reverse complement.
GAAGTTCGTTTTTCATTCCTGAACTTTGAAATATTCGTTTTTCGTCTCAAAACTTTAAAATGTTTGTTTTTCGCCTCTGAACTTTGAAAATGTTCGTTTTTACACATGAATTTTGTTATTAAAAAAAAAAAAATTTGAAATGTTCGTTTTTCGTCTTTAAACTTTAAAATATTCATTTTTACACATGAATTTTGTCATTTAAAAAAAAATATATATTCAGAGACGAAATTTATATGTAAAAACGAACTCGAAAAACGAACTTTTTTAAAGTTCAGAAACGAAAAACGAACTCTTCAAAATTCAAGAACGAAAAACGAACTCTTCAAAATCCAAGAGACGAAAAACGAACTCTTCAAAATCCAAAGACGAAAAACAAACTTTTCAAAATCCAGGGAACAAAAAACAAATTTCATGCAAAGTTTAGGAACGAAAACAATAGTTTTGCTTTTAATATATTAATCACACATCATATCATATCTTATCTGTTGTATAATAAAAATTGGGTTCTAAAAACCATAGTTGTACAATGTAGTTATTTTCTCAAGAAAATTGTAGAGGTGCTAGAAATTGCCTCTTTCGTTAGCCCCTGCAAAACTACAAAAATGTCAAGTTTGTTTTTGCTAATTTCGCAAAGGTTATCTAGAAATCTTTTTTATTAAGGTATCAAATGTGCCATGCATGGGATAAGTCTGGCTTTGTAGTTGTACGCGGACAAAAAGGAAAACGAAATTAAAAAAAGAATGGGGTGAGAGAGGCTCGAACTCTCGACCTCAGGATAACTCAGAAGCTATGAGACCTACGCGCTAGCCAACTGCGCCACCACCCCAATGTTGCTATTGGTTGTATCCTTTATTTAATAAATAAAATACACATAATCTTTTGTTCATTTCATACGACTTCGGATAAGAAAAATTATTGAATTAATATCAAAACCCAAACCGCCAATACTAAATTAATTAGATACTAGTATACTACCACGAAATTTGGTTATATAATGCATTGCAAATTTGTCCATTTGTAAAACTTGACTTGGGATATTAATGTCTTTTACTTTACTTCTTCAATACTTTCATGCATTGTCATCATTTTTTATTCCTAGATCAATTTCCTGGCAGGTTGGATTCCGTATTGTAGATTTTTGTGGGGATCAGAAAAATCATAATCTCATTCTTTTATCTAAAAGTCTGTAAATCAATCTACTGCCCTAAGGTCAATGGAAGACTAGGCTTGCAAAGATGTGTAGTTTTAATAAAACATTGGTAGCAAAACTAGCTTCGAGGCAAATTATTCCTAATTAAGTTCTCAAAGGCCTAGAAATTTTTCTATTTATTGTGAAATAAAAAGAAATAGCAAAAGAAAATAAATATAAAGATGAGAAAATATTATAAGAACTTTCTTTCTCTAAACGGTCATCCACACATTATAAATTTTATTCAGATTGATATCTCTCTGCATCTCCCTTCTATCTCTAATGAGCGCACACACAACCTTCTATTATATAAAAATTTTCCAACTAACCTCATTAAATGCCAGCCACAAACATTGATCATTATTTCTCCAAACTTGCTACCATCTATTGTATTGCCTTTTGATATATTCTACGCATGAATAACATTGAACCAACTTTGTTGAATTTGTTGAATCAATCCAAAACATGTAAGACCCCATGACTGTTCATAATACTATTAAAATATTCAATATTCATATTCCAGCCCAAGATAGGAAGGTCAAATATGTTGGGCAGTGGGCACCCAGCTCAAATGGATCTTTTTCTATTAAAATGGCTTATCTCTTGAACCAACATAGTAGATTTAGTGGGGATACTGCTCTCCATCAAAAGGATTAGACAAAACTTTGGAAAATTAAATTTCATAAGAGGTTTAAGCTCTTGTTATGGAAGACTGCTTGAAATATTTTACTGGTTAGGGGGTACTACAGCAAAGATTTCAGGTACAATATGAACTTGCTTGGAAAACTCTAGTGCCTGTCTTTTTTAATTTCCCTATAACGGAAATTATATAGGAAAATTCATAACGGTCTTAAACAAGCAGAATATTCAATCTATCTCCCATTGGGTGCATGTGATCCTAACATCCATGTTAGCAATTGGGTAAGATAACAACAAAGGAGGATGAATTTATCTTGTTTGTTGCCATTGTGTTGTGTGTGATCAACTCTAGCTTCTCAGAAATAAGGTGTTATATAATAATATTAGTGTAGAGATCCGATCAAAATGGTCAGGGAAATAAATAGTCTTTGAATGCCATTGAAAATAGAAATCCCTCTACCTGAAGAATCCTTTATGTTGTAGCCCTCCTCTTATTGGCTGGGTGAAAGTGAATTTTGATGCTGCAGTTAAAAGTTCCCATTTAATTTTGGTAGCAATGTTCAGAAAAGAGGATGCGAATGTCTCTCATGCTTAGACGCAAAGCATTCATCATGGTAGTCAACTTTAGGTGAAGGCTAATATGCTTCTTAAAATCTCCCTAGATCCCACCTCTAATTTGGTACCTTGTAGAATGTAAATGTAAAAACATAGCATCAGATTTCCCACCCGTATCAGATTATTAATATCCTCAACGTTACAAAAAAAAATTCAACCTCAAGATGACAACTGAATTGACCCTCCCCTTTAGGATGGCGAAAATGTCTTGCCCAGAATAGGGGAAAGAGTGGGGATGGATTTTACCCACTTTGCCCCAGCCCGAATGTGTGTATATATATTTAAATTATTAAAATATAATTTAATCTTTTTTATGCATATTTTATTTATAATTTAATTTTTTATATACATGCTCTATTATCATCTCTCAAAACACTCCTCTCTCTCTCTCTCTCTCCCCTGTTGTACCTCCATTTTCTCTCTTATGTGTATCTTATCAGTGGGGTGGGGCAATACAGATTGTAAAATGCCACCACCCCGACCTGCATTGTTTCTACCCCAAGCAGGTTTTCCCGTCCCAAAGAAGGGACGAGGCACCATGATCTGACCCCGCCCCACCCGTCATCTCTACACTCCTTCCTAGGCCCAATATAAACTGCATACCCCACCCTTCTCTGATTTCGTAGTTCACAAAATGGACAAATTCTTTAGCTCTCTTAACCATTAGGACCTGGAAGAGTATCAGTTTGCCGAACTCGATGATCTCACTAAACTAAGTCACTTACAGTGGCAGAATGATTTATGATAGCACATTAAATCTTTGCTCAAGATCACCTGCTCGCCTCCATAGAACAACAGATGAAGAGATGAACACAACTACTGCATTAAACAGATTGAATAGAAATATAAATTTTACTATATACAAACTATAATTGTACAAATTATAGAAGCAAAATTACAATTTCTATTTGGTATTGAGCCAATGTTTAATAACAATGTTAGTGTGGTCTGTTTTACTTTGGTCTATAAACAGCGAAGTTTTTTTTTTTTTTCCTTACTTTTTCCTAAGTGATAGCCAGCATAGAACAATTACTGTGATTCAACAACTGGAACGGTTGAGTATGAAGTGGAACTCTCCACCGTGGAGCCATTTACTTTGACCTTGGTCCAGGAAATTCTCCACGTCTGAAGCAGACTTTGCCTGCATTTAGGGGCCACAGCAAATGCATATGTGAGAGAGAGAAAGAAAACGCCCAGTGGGATAATACAAATGCATTAGCTAGCACTGAAATCCTTTAGAAACAACAGAGTGGCAAGATATAGATTATGCATCCATTTGATCTCTTATCTTTACAAACTGTTTTCATAACCTCTACTAAAACCCAGAAGAAGCTTTGTATCAGAACCAAAAGCAGCTACCTGCCAGAGCTGATCTCTTGAAACATCAACATAATGATTTCCATTTTCACAGGCATGTGCTTTAAGATTTTGATAAAAAATTAAAAAAAAGAAAAAATGAAAATGATGTTTTAAGCTAAAAAAATTAGATGCTGATTGTTCATATTTGGGGATAACAACTAATTCCAGATGAAACTTAAACAAATTTTATCGAAATCATTAAAAAAAGAAGAGAGAATGCCATGACCATGTTTTCGTTATTATCAGCCAACAACAGAAGTGTCAATGGTTACAACCATACCATCTCAACATAGATGATATGCACTCTCAAAATTTAGTACACAGGACTAACTTTTGGTCACTTAAGAAAGGATTAAAAGCAGGAAAGGCAATAAATTTGAGACCAACCTTAGCATATTATGCACTTAAACTAAGGTCGCATGAAAAATGTCCACTGTTGAACTAACCTAATGGTTTATAGAGGAGTGTGGTTTCTTTGGTCAGACATAAAGAATATTCTTGTCAAACTTCATCAATCATTACATTCTAGGACTGTACCATCCTAAAAAAATGAGCATCAACCATATTTCCCAATTCCCTACATATCATAATAGTGCCTGATGGGTATTATATGCCAACCAATACACAATTGCATAAGATAAAAGGGTAGATAAATAATTAATTTATGAACGTTTAGATAACTACTATAAAATGTGACGAAACTTGCATATAATTCCAAAACTATTAAGTTCCACAGGATAGATTCGAATTATGCATGCATGATTGAGAGAGTTGGGTATATTTAATGAGATTCAACACAATGCTTCTTCAGTAAGGGCTTCAATGTATGATATATCTACATCATGAAAGACCAGAATTCCTATGATGATAAGCTGGAGATGGGTAAATAGAAACTTAAAACTACCTCTCTGTTTCAATACTCCTCTTTGCAAGCATGAGTGTTAGGAACACAGGAACCATGGCAGCACACAAATGCTTGAGCGTGTGCCCACTGACTATATGATGAGTCCATTCATAAATGACATCATCCGCTGCTTCTTCCACCTTAGCTAAAAGATAAAATACTGCACATAATGAACTAGAGTCATACTCAGCATAGCACAAGCAGTAAGAGATTTCAGTCATATAAAAAAGGAAACCAATTGTTGAAAATCACAAACCTGCAGCCCAGAGCCAGTATGTGGAATGTGTGTACATTGGAGGCAACAGGATAGCCATCACGGGAATGGCAATGCAAGGAACAAATTGGATCAAGGCATATGGGCGGAGGTCATCAAAAAACCTGCAAAAGAAAATTCACGCATTACACTCAACTGAAAATGCAAATAAATAAACTCTAGACATGTCTGATTTTTTTTTTTTTTTTTTCTATAGATAATAAAATTATAATAAAAGGCGCTAAAATAGGGTGCAATCTGAGGACACAGGTAGTATAAAAATGGGATCAGTCCAAAAAGAATCTAGACCAAATACTCTTTCAGGGTTTCTTTGTTGAAATCATTACTCATTTTTCTATAGAAAACAAGTCAGTTCACTAATATAAGAAAGGACCATACATAGCATATAGAAAGTCTCTAAGATATCAACACCCTATAGAACTTAAACCAGAGAAATAAGTAGTATGCTTGCCTCCAATACAAAATACTTATTATGCCTGCCAAAAGTAGTGGTATGATGGAGATTGTTCCCTTCTGCTCATCAACCCTTTCGATGATAAAGATCGCAATTATTGATGTGAAGGCAATAGTCATCTATGTTTGCCATAAACAGTTAATTCATCAGAGTAAAAATAATACCCTCTAAACATTTTAAAAATAACAGTTGAGATTCTGTGAAACTAAATTCTTTCATCACAAAAACAAACTCACTGGCAAGCGATCCCACACAAGACGAGCATCATTTGGCTTGAGATGATAGTAAGAGGATCCAAAAGCAACAGCAGCAACACCAAGGTAAAAACATGTCCAACCCCAAAGCTCACCTTGCAAACTTTTGATGCAGATATTGAACCATAATCAGCAATTACAATTTACAAGCCTAAAATAGTTCATTTGGGATTGTATTAAAACATTAGTTTGAAAAACCAAATTACCTCAGCTTGAAATAGTTCCTATAATAGCAAAATACAAGCCCTATGATACCAATAACCAGGAAAGGAAAATTTGAGACCACATTCAGTGTATTAGGAATACCTGAACAATTAAAAACAAACAAAAAAAGCTGTCAGTTGTAACATTTTTTTATTTACTAAATGCCTGTCATTTGTAACATAATATAGTGGTACAACAACAACAACAACCAAGCTTTACCCAAAATTTTGGGGTCAACTATGGATCCTCAATGTAATGGATCCATTCATAATAGCGTGACTACATTTTACACTAGCCGTCAACCTACTGCAACCCTCCCCCTTTTCTGGGCTTGGATCCATTCATAATAAATTGAAACTTAATTTACTGCCCCAGCGATAGATAGACAAAACTAAAAAGCATAACAGTCTCATTAAGCATTCTAGAAGCATGGGTATGGCCAAGCACAAGCATTGCCATATTCACCACTAACCCTCCCCCCAACCCAACCCCAACCCAGCCCCCTTTTCGATATTCCAAAATTCTAAAAACTCAAGAAAACATGAGCATCCTCAGATAGGCTCAATGCATATCACCTATATCATTAGTTAGATGGGGGCCAGACAATCATAACACAACCGCTACATGACAAGCCAACCTATTCAACAATTAAATATTGCCGAGTTTTATTTTACCACTCCTTCTAAGCTAGGAAGCACCGGTACGGCAAAATGGGCGCCGTACCGGTACCGGGTACGTCGTGGGTACGTATACCGCCGGGGTACCGCTGCATGCGTACCCCAGGCGTACCCGATTTCGGCCAAAAAAAAAAAATTCCGGTACGGTTTTGGTATGGGTCCGGTACGGGTCGGGTCGGGTTCGGTACGGGTCCGGTACGGGGCGAGCCAAAACGCCGCCGTTTAGCGTAAATCTCAAACTTAAATATCTTCTCCCTCACCTTTCTCAGCCACTCGATCTCACGTCGCTTGGTCTCTGCTCCCGATTCTCTCTCCTCTACTCTCTGTCTCTCACTTCCTCCACCGCCGGTGAGCTCGGTCTCTGCTCTGCTCTGCTCTCTGTCTCTGCTCTGCTCTCCGTGTGTCTCTGCTCTCGGTAAACGGAAGGGGATCTGCTCTGCTCTGCTCTACTTCTTCCTTCCGCAGCTCCGGTCGTGAGTCTCTCTCTCTCTCTCTCTCTCACTTTCTCTTTTTACAGCTTTTCTTTTCTTTTCTTTTTTTTTTTTTTCTTTTTTTTTTTATAATTTTCTGTTTTCTTTTTTTCTTTTTTTTGATACTACAGCTTTTCTGCTTTAATGGCTACTCTTTTGAATGTTGAACACTTATTGCATTAACTCTTTTGAATGTTGGTTTGTAATATAAAGACAATTCAATGGCAATGATGTATCTTATTATCCATATTTGTTTTTAAGTTTACATATATTTAAAAATATATGTAAAAATATATATATAATAATATATAAAAATATATAATAAAAAAATATCCCGCCGTACCCGTACCCTAGTTTTTTAGGAATTGGAGTACCGCCGTACCTTACCCGTACCCGTACCCGTACCCGGAAACGTACCCGTGCTTCATAGCTTCTAAGTCACAGTTGGTTTCTTGACATGCAGTGTTTATTGCTTAGTGAACGTGAACATTTAAGCAGGGGCTTGCTATAGTAGCCCAACAAAGACATAAGCCACACACAAAAAAAAAGGGCTATGCCTTAACTAGATAAGTCAATGCCTTCCGGGATACATATGAGTCTGAATGGCCAAGGCATGAAATAAAGGGTCTATGCCACTACTAGATACGAAGCATAAAACATGTACACCTCAGGATACTTGTGAGCCTCAAAGGTCAAGGCATTAAAGGCATAGAAGCATAAAACACATACACCTCATGCAAAACATATGCTTTTCATAATAGCCCAAATTTCCTTTTTGAGCCCTAAAGTTTATTATGGTCACTTCACAATAAATGCACCTTACAAACACCTCAAAGACTTTGAAAATAACCACAACCGCAAATGCCCAAGCCCCAACAGAAGTTTCTATGTCAAACACACTTCTTTTTCTTCTTTTGTTTTTTGTTCATAAGAGATTTATCAAAAGTCCCAAAATTGATACAAACCATCTACACAAGCAGTTTACAAAAGAAACGAGCCCTAAAGAGGTAGCACACTAGCACGTACCAACATATACAGTAAAGAAAATTAAAAAATTAAAAAAAAAAATCAAGAAAAAAAGTGGAGTAAGGGAAATCCACTCCTGCAAGTGAATCAAAAACACTCCTAAAAAAGCCCCGGTAGAATGCACAGACCGTTGCATCCCATATCAAAAAAGCTTGCAAATTGTCTCCCAAGTTCCAACCAAATACTCCACAATCAAATGCAATGACATAGACCTCCTTTCTTCATCCCCAAGCGTCCCATGCCTTCCCAAGGACTACTTCAACAATTTCCAAGAATCACCCAGCTAACTCCAAAAATAGAAAAAACCAAAGACAAAAGATCTCTCACAACCGGGTAGCAATAAGAGATGATACACAAACTCTCCATCTCCCTTGCACATGTTGATTAAGTCGAGTTGACCAAAAATCGCTCACTTCTACAAAACTATCCTCAAATTCAGCTACAACCTTCTTGAATTGGGTCATTTTTCTAGTATTGAATTTACTTGTCCAATGAACTCTTTTCTGATCCAGTATTCGTATAAAAATAAATAAATAAATCAAAATCAAAATTTCCAATGAGCTATGACTCAAAGGCCACTTCCTCCTCTCACTATATTTGTATCAATTCCTAAAGTCCCAATTACTTCAACTCCACTAAAATTCCCTTCCTCACATCCAATCCAATGCCAATAATTTTATTTCATTTTGGATCAATAAATTGTTCAATACATAAAACACTTATACGAATTAATTCCACTTCCAACTGCTATATATGCGAATTTCTATACAAGTTAAAAACAAAATATCAAAATTGATGAAGAAAGAGAAACCCTAATAAAAAAGAGAAGGGAAAAATACTGACCGAAGAATTCGCGCTTGTCAGCGAAATCGTGGTAAGCTTGAGACTGAGGAATTGCTGGGGTGACGATCATGAGCACCACGAAGCACAGAATCGCTACTCCCCATGCGTAAACGGTGCGTTTCTCCATTTTCACGCTGCACTGCACTGCACTGCCACTGATCTGATTTGTTATTGTTTTTGTTACTTTTGTAAGAACGGAGTATACGGGTCGGGTTGGATTGGATTGGATTGGATTTCTTCCTTTGATAAGCCACACAGTTGAAAATCAAAGGAAGTCAAATAGCCGAGAAAGCATCTCTCTGGTGAAAGAGATACCACTTCACCACTCCTATTTGGTGTAACAAACCAATAAACTAAGTAACTTGATCTTCTCAATTTCACATTGACCATACTATTGCTACCTTTAAATAATTTTAGTAACTAAAGTTTAAAGAAAAATGAGCATTATTTAGTTCCTAAGTCAGCACCATTTAGGGATTGACAGTGCTCACTTTTTTTAATAGCTTTGGCACTAAAAGTTATCCTAGGGACTAACAATACACGTTTTTTAAACGTTAAGGACTAATATTACTTATTTGAAACATTAAGAATCAAACGTGTAACATATATAAACGATAGGGATATACAATTTATTTCGGCCTAAAAAAACATACAATGATTTGTGCTCCCATATCTAAAGTTTCAGGAGTTGCTCTTTCCAATACCTTTATCGGCTTGGAAAATACAAAACTTTAGTCTATGTCCACAAGGTAGAGATCAAATCTAGAGATTGGGCTTATCATGTCGGATTAGGATCCACTCCATGATACAACAACAACAACCAAATCTTAGTCCTAAAATTAGTGGGGTCAACTATAAATCCTTAACAGACTAATTAGGATCAACCACATATACTTTTTTCTGTCATTATATTCTATGAAGTCCTACTCTCTGTTATTTTCTTAATTGGCACATCATTTTTTACTACTTCTATTAATATTATTTTTGGTCTTTCTCTACCTTTTTTTTTCCCCTCAATTTGAATCAACTCCTTCTTTCTCACTAGTGCACTAATCGCTCTCCACTCTCCATGATAGAGTTCTTAAGATCCTATCCATCAATTTTGAAACTGAGTGAATTGGATTTTGCTAAGTTATTAATAATTTAAATAGATACCAAAATTATGATAGTCAATGTTTTTCTAAATAGGCAAAAATTCTTGTTTAGTTTTTATATTTTGGGGGTGTTTGCATTTTCATTGCTATGTTTCATAATGTTTCATTTTGATCATTGGTTTTTTTACATGAGAATTATATTTGATGAGAAGATTTCCAAAAAAAAAATAGGAAGGTAAGGACTAAAATGAACCTATGTCCAAAAGCTAAGACTAAAATGATACGTTATAAAATATACGAACCAAAATGAAAATACTCCCTTTATCAAAAAAAAAAAATGAAAATACTCCCAGTCATATGGACTTAAAGTGAATTTTTGCCTTTTACATGTTAATGATGTTCTAAAATCTAAACCACTCAATTGAAAATGGATAAATAGAATTTTAGAAACCCCATGTTGAAGTTATCACCAAAATCTCTAGCGGAACTTGTTAATCCTATTATATTATGTCTTCAAAATTTAAGTTATATGACTATCCAAGTATCCATCATTCCATGAATTTCCGGACTTATCACACTGAGTTCAACTGAAAGGAAAAAGAAAGAAAATTAAAATCAATGTACAAAAAATAACAAGTTATATAGCTCAATGCACTGAAAGGAAATACAAACGTAATACCATTGACAGGAAAAAGTAAATTCATATGATAATGATATAATCAACACAAAATGTATAAAATAGAAAGGGAAGCCTTATTTTATAGGTAAAACTTAGGTATAGTTCCTTCAGTCAAGTACATTAGGTTCCTAGTTGAATTCAAATACATTGAATTTAAATATTCTTGGAAAATGTAACATTGTTTGTGTTTCATTTATTAATGTAACCATGTATTTAAATTCAATTGGGGAACCTAATGTACCTAATCTAAAGAACTGTACCTAAGTTTTATCCTTATTTTATTAATCTATTGAGATGGAAACACAAGAATTATACAGGAATTTTCACGTAAAGACACAAATCACTTCCATAATGTCTTAAAATGTTAATGATTGCATGCAGACATGTGCCAAAAGCATAAATTAGTCCAAAAAAGATGTAAAGATAATGGTTTTGCTCTTTTGATACAATAATGTCAAAAGAGTTAGCTAGGAATAGAGTTACAAATATGTTCATAAAAGGCTTTGAAGCAAGAGTTGCCAGGGCTTTAGCCGCTGCATTAACTCTCCTATGCAACACTACATATATACACCACTGGCGTCCTCCAACTTCCATGCACTTTTGATCTTCAATCAGTGCAGCAAGTTGCCAAGGAACATTCTTTCCCAAACAGAGGTCTTCCACTCCTCTACTACTTATCAAAACAATAAGTCTGAAAGGACCAATCTGCATAGCCTTGGTTAATGCTTTTTGAACAACTGGGCATCTAGTTGCATGCCATTTGGTTGTATATGGCAGAACTGCAACAGCCTGCAAAAAAATTCCATCTACGCATAATTTAGTTACATAGGCAAAACCACCAATTCACACCCTCTCTGCCAGTGTCCCTCAACTGTCAGCAATTACTGGACACACTCCTGCAATTACTTTGATCCGCCTGCTGTGCATCATAGGCTTGTGCATATCTGCAAAAGCAGCAAAACAAAGCTATACTTAGCATTTGCACTTCATAAGAAGACTGTTTTGTAACATCAAACATCACCAAAAGGCCCACATAGTTATTATAAACAATCTAGAAAACATTAGGAGTTTATGAAAATTTGGATCCTCCATCAATCGAGCCAACCACCGCTTCAAAGAGAAGATAAATGAACTCAGTTCTAAGGTTTAAATCTGATCCAAACAATACAGCCTGAGCAAGGCTGCACTTCAGAAATAAATGATCCAACTTTTCCCCTTCCTAATTGCATTTGCATAAGACACACTTACTATTACTCACTATGTTATTAGCAAAAAAAATTAAATAAAAAATCACTCAATATGTTTTGTTTTCACTATTTTGATTTAATGGGTAAGTCCTCATGTCAAAACTCCCACACAAAAGATTGATATTAACTTCAAAGGAAGCTTCAAGCTACATAGATTTCTCCATCTAAGAACTATGACCCTCCAATGAGAATCCATTACCTGAGTTACCCTTACTTCCAATGCCTGCAGCAATTGGAAGCCTATTTTGACCTCATATCGATCGTGTGTTACATGAGGCCATATCAGCTTATCAGAAACTCCTCCCCTTGAGATAGGGGTAGCTAAAATTGAGCAGCCTGCAGCCAATTCAGTAGAGTATAGCTCCCTAACCAAGTCCAATTTCCAAGTCAAAGTGTAAAGATAACTTCTAATATCTACTAACAGATGCAGATTGTTTTGAAATACAAAAGATATAAATATTTCAATAGAAAATGGAAATGATTCACACACACATACATATATACATATATATGTTTGAATGATTATCAAAGTGTAGCATGTTTCTCTATGAAATATAATACATCAGGCCAAAATAACAAAACCAATGCGAAATATGCGAGAAAACTTAAATGTAATGCAGCAACAACGATAACAACTAGAACAGGAGGGCTTACCAATCTCAGTAGGCTCCCTTCACCAATTCTGCTTCTTGCTCGAGTCTGATTTCTGTAAAGAAAACCAGATGACATGGTTAGTAATTTATAGTTAAGTCTATTGTATGCTCAGGTTTCCCTACTGTTGTCCTTCAATTCAAATTCTAGTAGTCGCTTTGACAAGGTATAACCTAGTTAAGTTACGATCTGGAGAAATGTATTTTGGTCACTTTATCATGTGAAATGGGTATGAACAACTTTAAGTCAATAATTTGATTCAGAGTGAATTAAAAAAAGGTGGAAAAACTTTCAAGTACATCAAGAGGCAATACCGCGAAAGCACAAAGGTCTTATGGTAAAAACGTACATAATTTAAAAGCTGCTACATATAAAAAGAGGTTTAAAAGGTTAAAATTACAGATTAAGGAGGAAATTTATGTGGTAGCACCCATTTTCTTTCAAACTTGACTGACATCATAAATGAAACTCCTAAATGTCTGAAAAGAAGAAGAAAAATGGGGAGGGGGGGAGGGAGAATGAAAAGAAAATCTAAGTAACAAAAGGCAGAGGAATAAGATATGTTACTTTTAAATGGGATTCAAATAGTATTAAGGTCTCAGCAATATTCTACACAAGCATTACATAGGAAAAATGATGGGTATGATGATTGATTCCTTAACATTGCAGGATAAAAGCAACACATGGCTAAGTCCATTCAAAATTCTATTATGGTAAATCACTGATCCAATATGGCAGGTCTAACAATCTAGTAATATGTAGTCATTCACAACATTCTTTTGGTGACAGATAAAATTGTATTTAAATGATTTTAGCTTTGAAGATTTTCTCGTGTGTTGAGCTTTTTATTTTGTTGGTGAGCATACATACACATAGGTACAAGCTTAGTTTCCTAATGCAGATAATTTAAGCAGTTTACCAAAAAAATCACTGATGCCGATGCAGATCCTTGTCAGTTGACCCATGGATCAATCAATTGTCAACAATGTTGATTATATATGGGAGCTCGGCAGAATGAATTGGTCATTGAGGAAATTTTGCATATCCAAATTAATTCCTCATAAAAGTAAAGTAATGATCAAGCTCCTCATGGTTGAAAATTTTGATCATTCACCAACTGCAATTTGAATCTAAAGTTTGTTGCGTTATGAGAATTACAATAACAATGTCTTCAAACATCCTAGTACAAATAATTTTAGTAACTTTATGTTTGCAGTGGCATGCATGTATATATTGTTTTTGCACTTTGAAAAATTTTAGAACTATAAACTATAAGCAACCAAACTACAGATTTTACCATCCAATCTAATAGAGCGAAAATCTTGAGCAAACAATGGACTGCACTTATCTTAACACATATCACTGAACCAAAATTACCCTAATCATTGTTTAATTATAAGAATATGGTTTTATTTTTGTTTTTGGATTAAACGAGTAGCTTCAAGAACAGGGATGATTCTTTCACCAATTGTACCAATCCTCAAGATTATAATATGCATATTAGCTAAGACTACTGCTTTGTGTTATTTGATCAAGGAAACAAACCAGATTAGAGTTTGAAGACTGAAGCTAAGTAACAACTAGCAAAATACTATTTTTGAAGTTAAAATTAACCCAATGAAGTACAAGTATATGCCAAAGGAAAGGAAAAAGAGATTGTAGCAACCAAGAAAAATCATATTACGAAGAAAGACAGCGACTAACAAGTAATGAAGAGAAAAAAGTTGATTAACCATCCAAGTCACTTTCACCAGATTCCTTCCAATGATGAATCCCAGGTCATTAAGTACTATCACTAGACTCCTCACAATCAGAGTTACCATGGGTCATAAATTCTGTGAGCCTTTGAATCCTTTTTGGGTGTGGTACATCATTAGAGCTTCCTTCTCCACTTGGTCCAGCCCCATCATAGTCATCACGGCTTCGATTGACTTTGCTTTCGCTACCACTATTGAATTGTTGAAATTATGATGGAGAACATCCAAGCCCTCATAAGGAGTGATGTTGTTGTTGCTACACTGAGCTCTAGTTTGGTTGAGATCTTCTATGTCTTTCTTGTATACCATGCGGAGCCCGCATTTCTTTACCTCAAATCTTGAACAATGGGTTTTAATTCTAATTCCAATTTGACTGAATCCATTCACATCAAATTCCCACAATAATTTTGTGGAATGCTTGGTGTACCACTGAGGACACAAATAGAGTACCCAAAGGTTACTTGATATAACCTTTGGAGTTCCCCTAAGGGCTGGTGCAATACACACTTCTTTTCCATTGGCTATCAACCAACAGCTTAGGTCATTGTGGTTGTCAATTTGGTGATGTGGATGGCGCTCTTGTGAACAAAACACAACGCAAACAACAATCCCCATTAACTCATTACACAAATGAGAATAAGGTTCTTTTATATTCAGTTCAGCCCCCAAACTTTGATGGCTAAACCACTCCAAAATTTCACTTCCAGGAATAACACTATCATATCTAGTTCTTAGATATGGAGGAGAGAGACCTTGAAACAAAAAAAAGCATGATGTTTAGAACTTAGAGAGAGAGAGAGAGAGAGAATTTTAGCGCAAGGCCCACATAGTTATTATAAACAATTAAGAGAATATTAAAAAATTATGAAAGTCGGCCCGCACCGAAACAGTCCTTTACCCCTAGATGTCCAGTCAACTGCTACGCCTCAACGCATTTCGTTTGGATCCTCCATCAATTGAGCCAACCACTGCTTCAAAAGGATAAATGAACTCAAATCTAAGGTTCAAATCTGATCCAAACAATACAGCCCGAGCAAGACTGCACTTCAGGAATAAATGATCCAACTTTTTCCCTTCCTCATTGCGTAAGACACCACTTACTATATTTCGTTTTCACTATTTTGATTTAATTGGTAAATCCTCATGCCAAAACTTTCACACGAAAAATTAATATTAACTTCAAAGGAAGCTTCAAACTCTATAGATTTCTCCATCTGAGAACTATGACCCTCCGATGACAATCCATTACCTGAGTTACCCCTACTTCCAATGCCTGTAGCAATTGGTAGCCTATTATGACCTCATATCGATCATGCATTACATGAGGCCATATAAACTTATCAGAACCTCCTCACCTTGAGATAGGGGTAGCTAAAATTTGAGCAGCCACTTCAGTAGACTATAGCTCCCTAACCAAGTCCGATTATTAAGTCAAAGTGTAAAGATAATTTCTAATATCTATTGACAAATGCAGAATTTTTTTACTTCCTTAAGGGAATCCCAAAATACAATACAAAAGATACAAAGATTTCAAAAAAGAATGGCAATGATTCACACACACACACCACTATATATATGTTTGAATGATTATCAAAGTGTAGCATTTATCACTATCAAATATAATACATCAGGCCAAAATAACAAAACAAGTGGGAAAATGTGAGAAAACTTAAATGTAATGCAGCAACAACTACAACAACTAGAACAGGACGGCTTACCAATTTAAGCAGGCTGCCTTCACCAATTTTCAACATTCTCTACGCAGCTGCTTGCCTGCACGAGTCGGATTACTGTAAAGACTACCAGATGATATGGTTTTTTGATAAGACCAGACGATATGGTTAGTAATTTATAGTTAAGTCTGTTGTATATTCAGGTTTCCCTACTGCTGTCCTTTAATTCAAATTCTAGTAGTCTCTTTGACAGGGTATACCTAGTTAAGTTACAATTTGGAGATATCTCTTTTGGTTCATTTTATCATGTGAAATGGGCATGGACAGCTTTGTCAGGTCATGATCTGAAATGGGTATGGAAAACTTTCAGTCACTAATTTGATTCAGAGTGAAAACTTTAAAAATGTGGAAAAACTTTCAAGTACATCAAGAGGCAAAACTGCAAAAGCACAAAGGTCTTATGGTAAAAACTTACATAATTTAAGAGCTGCTACATATTAAAAGAGTTTTAAATGGTTAATATCATAGATTAAGGAGGAAATTTATTTGGTAGCACTCATTTTGTTTCAAACTTGACTGACATCATTAATGAAACCTAAGTGTCTGAAAAAAAGAAGAAGAAAAGTGGGGAGGGGGGGAGGAAGAATGAAAAGAAAATCTAAGTAACAAAGAGCAGAGGAATAAGATATGTTACTTTTAAATGATTCAAATAGTATTAGGATCTCATCAATATTTCTACACAAGCATTACATAGGAAAAATGACGGGTATGATGATAACTGCAGAATAAAAGCAGCACATGGCTAAGGCCATTCAATATTCTATTATGGTAAATCACTGATCCAATATGGCAGGTCTAACAATCTAGTAATATGTAGTTATTTATAACATTGTTTTGGTGACAGATAAAATCGTATTTAAATGATTTTAGCTTTGAAGATTATCTCATGTGTGAGCTTTCTATTTAGTTGGTGAGCATACATCTATTTACATATAGGTACAAGCTTAGGTTCCTAATGCCAATACTGTTAGCAGTTTACCAAAAACATCAGTGATGCCAATGCAGATACTTGTCACTTGACCCATGGATCAATCAATTGTCAACAACGATGAGGATATTTGGATATATCAAGGACTCGGTAGAATGCATTGATCATTGAGGAAATTTTGCATATCCAAATTGATTCCTCATAAAAGTAAGTTATAATCAAGCTCCTCATGGTTAAAAATTCTGAACATTCACTAACTGTGATTTGAATCTAAGGTTTGTTGCATTATGAGAATTACAATAACAATGTCTTCAAACATGATAGTACAAATCATTTTAGTAACTTTTATAATTGTTATCCTACTTTAAAATAATAAAAAATTTAGAGCAAAAGAAATAAAACAAGAATAGAAAAATTAGTTATTCTCCTAAAAAGAAAAAGAGCATTTTCTTTGGTTGAAGGTTAGTACACAACTGTGGAAAACCTTGAATAAGGGAGGAAGCTAGATGCTTCCTCTAGCTAGGCTACTCATTCTGATTGCGATCTATACATGAGTTCACTTATATCATATGTAACGACATATTCATTAGATCCGACAGTAATGTTATATTTTTTTTGCACTTTGAAAAATTTTAGAACGATAAACTATAAGAAACCATACTGCAGATTTTACCCTCCAATCTAATAGAGAGAAAATCTTGAGCAAACAATGGACTGCACTTGTCTTCTTGTCTCCTGGCCACGTGACAGTATCTCCTCATGAGTCCAATAATCCTCCATCAAGGGGGCAACCCACACAAATAAGTAACAGAAATCACTGTACCGAAATTATCCTAATCATTGTTTATTTTATAAGACTATGGTTTTTATTTTTGTCTTTGGATTAAATGAGTAGCTTCAAGAACAAAGATAATTTTTCACCAATTGTACCAATCCTCAAGATTCAATAATATGCATATTAAATTAGCTAAGAGTTCTGCTTTGTGTTATTTGATCAAGGAAATAAACCAGATGAGAGTTTGAATACAGAAGCAAAGTTACAGCTAGCAAAATACTATTTTGAAGTTAAAATTAATCCAAAAAAGTACAAGTCTATGCCAAAGGAAAGGAAAAAAGATATTGTAGCAACCAAGAAAACTCAAATTAAGAAGAAAGACAGTGACTCACAAGTAATGATGAGAAAAAAGTTGATTAACCTTCCAAGTCACTTTCACTGGATTCCTTCCAATGACAAATCCCGGGTCACTAAGTACCATCACTAGAATCCTCGCAATCAGAGTTACCATGGGTCATAAATTCTGTGAGCCTTTGAATCCTTTTTGGGTGTGGTACATCATTAGAGCTTCCTTCTCCACTAGGTCCAGCCCCATCATTGTCATCACGGCTTCGCTTGACTTTGTTACCTTCCACTACCACCGTTGAATTGTTGAAATTAGGATGGAGAACATCCAAGCCCTCATAAGGAGTGAAGCTGTCGTTGCTACACTGAGCTGTAGTTCGGTTGAGATCTTCTATGTCTTTCTTGTATACCACACGGAGCCCGCATTTCTTTACCTTGAAACTTGAATTATCGATGAAAATTCTAATACCAATCTGACTGAATCCATTCGCATCACATTCCCACAATAATGTTTTGGGCTGCAAGGGGTCCCAATGAGGAGAAAAATAGAGTAGCCAAAGGTGACCTGATCTAACCTTTGGATTTCCCTCATAGGCTGGTGCAGAATCCACTTTTTTTCCATTGGCTATCAAAAAACAGCTTATGCCCCTTGCGTAAAATGGATTATACTCTTGCTCTTGCTCTTGTGAACAAAACACAACGCAAACAGCAATCCCTATTAACTCATTACACAAATGAGAATAAGGTTCTTTTATATTCACTTTCCCCCAAAATGAGAATAGGGTTCTTTTATATTCACTTCAACTCCTAAACTTTGATGGCTAAACCACTCCGGAATTTCACTTCCTGAAGTAACAATTTGATATATAGTTCGATATTGAGGAGCCTGAAACATACAAAGCATGATGTTTAGAACTTAGAGAGAGAGAGAGAGAGAGAGAGAGAGAGAGAGAGAGAGAGAGAAAGAGACCGTGATTGCTATCCATGCCAAAAATATTTCAATGAAACCTTGATTGTCAGCCAATTTGATGCAATCTTCAAAATTGAGACGAGGTAAATAATTTGATTTTGGAACTAATAACATTTCCAGTGAGATACAACCCTCTGCCCTAATGATTTTAATATTCAATGGAAGCTTCAACAATGATCGAAGACTAGTGCAATTATTCAATAGCATCCATCTCAAATTAGAAAGTCGATTGAAGCTTTCAGGAAGGCAAACAAAATCATTTCCACTTAGATTCAATTCTTGTAAAGGGAATAAGAAACCAATATCATTGGGGATTGCCTTGAGATTGCAGTCACTTAGATCCAATCTGGTCAAAGAACACGCATTCGATAGAGAAGACAATAGCAAGTCTATGGGATCGGGACTTCTTGGCATTGAAATAAAAGGGAGGAGCTCATAATACCATGATTTCGATTTAGATGATGATAACTGCTTGCATCCTCGGAAAGACAGCACTTTAAGATTTTTTAAGAGACCAATGGAAGAAGGCACCTGTCTTATTGCAGTTCCACTCACATTAAGCTCCTCTACATTTTCTGCATTCCCCATGTTCTCTGGCAATCTATCAAGTTTTGAGCATCCAGAAATATCCACATCTTTGAGAAACTTAAAATTAAAAATAGTGTTGGGTAGACACACAAGACTTTTGCAATCTTTTAAACTCAATGAAGCTAGACCAGACAAATGCTCAATTGAATTGGGTAGTTTTGTAATAGCAGTACCATCCAAGTAAAGCTCACATACACGTTGCATATTTCCCCCAAATTCTGAAATTTTTTTAATTTTTGAGCAACCAGAAAGAATAAGAATCTCAAGAGATTCCATTTCAAACTTGTTTGGCAGACTTTTGAGGTTTTTGCAGTCTTTTAGTTTAAGAAAAGTGAGGTTTTTATGGAATCCAATAGATGGGTGCAACCCAGTTAAATTTATACAATCTTCAAGAACCAATTTCTCAAGAACTGGGAATTTGTTGTTGAAGTCAGGGGTTTCAATAAGTTTTGGAGACTTGATCAATTGGATGGATTTCAATGCCTCAAAAGACTGTTAAAAGCCCAAAAAAAAATACAATTAGCTTCTATAAAACCTTACAGTTGAATAAAAAAAAAAATTATATAACAGTTCCTAAATTACCTTTGTTTGAAAACTTGATGGAAAGGATTTTGAAGGGTACCCACTCCAAGAAAGAACTCTTAAGCCATTAGGAAGATGTTTGAGATCGTGCAGAAGGTGAACATTATCAATTATGAGCAATTTAAGATTTTGCATCTTTGTAAATGATTCAGGATTCCAACATGCCTCTTTTGGTTCAGAAAACTTAAAGACTATGCCTTGAATTCGCTTTTGTTCCCTAACAATCATGAAAAAAAAAAAAAAGATTAGGGAATTGCAAAATGTATGATTACCAAAACTACTCTAACTTTAACACTTTTAAATAATATAATAGGATGTATGCTCAAGTTTTCTAAATAACCTCTTACCGTATCTTTTGATAATACATTGTTAATATCTTTAAATAACCACAATCTACTCTGCTTTCCAGACTCTTCAGGACACTCTTGATGAACTATGCTCCTGCCCATTTCTTGAAGTAAATCATGCATCCAGAATCTTTTGTCATTGATTTTTACGAGAGATTTATCCATAAGAACCCGTAATCCAATATCAGGGTATAGGCCAAGATAACCTAGTATTTTTACTACATCATCTTCTTTATCATGATTAAAGAAACATGCAATATGAAGGAAAATCTCCTTTTCTATTTCACGTAGTCCATCAAAACTTATTTTAAGTACTTGGAGAATTTCAAGTTCGGGAAATTCTTTAAGTCTATTAAATGTACATTTCCATTCATTGATATTTCTACCGAACAAAAAGGAACCCAAGATTTCAATAGCTAAAGGAAGGCCATTAGCATAATGTACAAAATCTTTGGACATCTTTAGATAATCTTCGGGAGGATGGTCTTTTTTAAATGCTTTCAAGCTCCAAAGATGAAGAGCTTCATCATCATTCAATCTATCAACCTCATATATTTCATCTACTTCAAGTGTTTTGTAGTAAATGCTTATCTCTTGTTGTTATGACAACTCTACTACCTGAACCAAACCAATTATGCTTCCCAACCAACTTTTTTAACTGGTCTAATTTATTTACATCGTCAAGAATGAGAAGAATTCTTTTATGACGTAACCGATTCTTGATCACGAAAACTCCATCATCGACATCTCGTATACTCATCTTTTCATTCAAAAGTTGAAGAATAAGCTGTTGCTGCAATGGAACTAAACCATCCTTTTCAGAAACTTCCCTAACATTAGAGAGAAAACAACAATCTTCAAACTTATTAGAAACCATACGAAAAACAACTCTTGCTAGAGTTGTTTTACCGATTCCCCCCATCCCCCAAATCCCTATAATTCGAACATCATTTAACCCTATAGCCAAACATGATTCCAATTTCTTCCCTCGAGAAATTATTCCTACTTGGTCTTCGATATCTTCAAAGAATGCATAGCTCAATTTATGCCATAACTCTCCCACAATGTTTTGGATTATTTCTGACTCAGGCCTGCAATGAAGATAGAACAATATGTGAACTGACAATAAATAGGTAAAAAAAGAAGAAGCAAAAATCCACTATACTATTATGTCGATTGAAAAATGTAAATTAATTGCCTTAAGACAAAATTGAAAGAACCATGAAAATGTATGTAGGCTATTAAGGTTCTAAACAAGACCAAAGATATGAAGATGTCCAATTGGATTACCTATTTTGTATATGCCACCCTTTAAGATTGGCCACTTCTCTCAAAGCAATTCTCCATGCTTGCACTTTCTCTATGTTGTCCTTGAAATGTTCTTCATGTTTGGCAAAGGCTTGAGCAAAAGTTCCCATTTGTTTCCGTACATTAAAAGGATCCAAGTCATAAAAAACTGGTAAAACTGTCATTCCTATCTCCTTCATGCATCCAACTATTTTAACAAGTTCATCCAAGCACCATGTAGAAGATGCATAGTTTTTTGAGAGAATGACAATTGCAAACCTTGATTCTTCTATTGCTTGCATGAGTTCTGGTGAAATAGATTTTCCTATCTCAAGTTTTTCTTCATCTCTAAAAGTGATAATGCCCTTCTGTTTCAAAGCAGCATATAGATGATCTGTAAAACTATTGCGGGTGTCCTCACCTCTAAAACTGAGAAAGACATCGTATTTCCATTGTGGTGTTGAATTAGAAGATGATGATGAATGAGAGGCCTTTGGAGTACTTATGGAAGCCATCGGAAATATACTGGAAAATCTTGAACCACAACAAAGATAATTAAAAAAAAAAGTTACATTCAATTATAAGGAAAAAAAGTAGAGCAGAATAAAGATTAAAAGTAAAAAAAAAAAATTGAATCACAATAAAGATAATACAAATTATATCAGATTTACAACTATTGGTTAATATGCGGACACAGTTAGCTTTTCACTTTTGTTATTTGACAATCACAATTGGTCTAGGAGTAGTTCATATATAAAACAAAAGCCTAGAGAATTGAACACAAACTAAAAATAAATTTAACAAAAAAAAAAACAGAGAATTCACACGAAGCATATTGCATAAGAGAAGAGAGAGGACCTTGAGGATGCGGATCAAGTTGTCAAGGTCACGAACAATTGGTCGCAAAAAACTTTCCGTGTGCTCAGTTTGAAGAGGAAAACTATGCTGAAATTGAGGAAAAGAGAGAAGAGTAGAGAAAATGTGGACAGTCAACGTTAAATGAAGTGTTGGAGAGTTGAGGAAAGTTGTATGAAGTTTCCTGATTTCTTCCTACTCCTAGTCCACTTGGTACCAGGGCAGGGTCTATCTTCATCATGCACTATAATATTATATTTATATAACAATTTAAATTAAAATCAAATATATCACATATCTTCTTCTTCTTCTTCTTCTTCTTCTTTTTTTTTTTTTTTTTTTTTTTTTTTGTTGTGAAAAAATGTCAATGTCTAGCTAAAAACTTAATAGAGCCATATATTTTAATATTTTACATAAAAAAACGAGAGTAATGAAATTTTAAATAAAAATTATTATAAATAAAGTTAAAATAAATATTATTTAATTGATATTTAATTATAAGAGAATACTCAATTTAAAATTTTTGTCTTAACCCTCAAATTTTATTGAGTTGAGAGCAGTTAATTGAGCTTTGTTTGATTTCCTCCCTACTCCACTTGTAAAAATATCGAAATTATGGCTTTTAATGCTATTCATGATTCCATTCACATAAAATCTCTAAAAATTACATTAGAAAAAAAAAAAATAGTGCAAAGGGATAACCAAGTGCAAATTTAGCATGATTCATATATCGTGACTTTTAAAATTAATCATGGTCACATTTTAACAAATTAAACTGTTTACCAACTACACTTTTTTCATAATGCTTATGGGATAAAATACGTTGCAATAAGTTTACTTTCTTCTTCTTCTTTTTGTTTTCTCATAACTCTTTTTAGATAAAGGAAAATGTTAAAAGCTATTATGTTCGATGTTTAATGGGTTGATGCTTTCACATCCTCCATTATAGGACAAGTAAACAAATCTTTTTTTTTTTTCATTCACTTTGTCCTCTCCTTCTAGGCATCTTCCAATGACCCCGTCAGAAGGAAGATTAAATTCATACCACCTAATTGTGGACATTGATGTTTGTTCATAATTTGTTGTTTAATGGGTTGATGCTTTCACATCCTCCGTTATAGGACAAGTCAACAAATCTTTTCTTTTTTCTTTTTTCTTTTTCATTCACGTTGTCCTCCCCTTCTAGGCATCTTCCAATGACCCCGTCAAAAGGAAGATTAAATTCACACCACCTAATTGTGGACATTGATGTTTGTTCACAATTTTTAAGAGGTGTAAGGTGATGTGTGATGTGCAAGTGAGCCAATCAATGTCCCAAAAGAGAGAGAGAGAGAGAAAAAAACAAACCCACGAAGATTTTTTATTGTTTTGGCAAAAGAGAGTAGGTGTGCAAGTGAACATCTCTCTCTCTTCTTGGCATATTCTAGGAAAACCACTGAAAATAAGAGCTGGAATAAAAGAACATTCATAAGAGAGCCATCTTGACATCAATTATACTATGTTTACCAATTCAAACTAATCAGTAATGACTATGCCTCTTTAACCATAGGTTATCTAAATTATCTTCAATTTATATGAGGTTCTGTAACGCAATACCTAACACAAGCTCCAAATCTAAACAGATTATGTCATGTTAAAATTCAATGTTGAAATTGTAGTAGTGTTTGTCATGCAGCTTTCTCTGTAATTATAATTTTAACTTTATTAGTGTTTAGCTTATTTGTTGTGAACTTATTTGAGCTGATTTGCATTTCGTTTTGCACAAAGAGAAAAATATATGTAATTAGATAATCAAATGAGATACAGACACAAATTTGTTTTGCTTTTTGGTTGTCACCATCTCTACAAAAGAAACAGGAGAAAGATCCTTCACAGTTGCCACAACAGATTTCGACTATAACTTGTCAACTACAACTTATGACATATATGAGCACTACAAAATAATCTAGGGTATGCTTCCATCACTAGATTATTGAATTACTTCTATTTCTTAATCTATTGATCATTTTTCTTTGTATATAGGTGTAAGTGAATCAATTTTATTGTGGATACTTCCCTGGTCATTTTCTGGAGTCATAAAAGGACTTTTGTTTTTCACATATTCAATTTGATTTTGGAAATAATGCTATTTTGTTTTCTTCCATTATTATTATTGATGAAACAATGATTACATCAGCCAATGGGATGAAGACAATTACACATCCAAGAATGGAAGGGGCACAATGTTTAAGTGGCACTATGATAATTAGGATCATCGTATCAAGGCAATGGTAGTGATCATGATACCATACAAGTCGAGTAACATCATGAGACAGTTTGAATTAAACTCATCGCGCATGCAATCTTCTTTGATCATCTGAGTTGGAGTTGGACTCAGACTCGAGTAATCCTTGCCATTTTCATGTTTAGGGACCTCGTCATTGACTTGGGTTGTCTTGTCATTAATATCCTTCATCACTTATTATCTTGAATTGACATTATGGATGGTTGACTCTTGAAGTCTTAAAATGATTGAAGTCGTAGTTTCATGAAGAGAGGTTACATATTTCTAAGTCTTGCAAATAGGACTTACCCTTATTTGATAGGGAAGTATATTACACTAGATGTACGAAATAATTTCTCCCTTTGTGAGCAATAATACTCATTAGTAAGGGGTGACTTACGTATTGGCTTCACATGAACTTAAAAATAAGTACTTCTTTCCATATGAGTTTATGCCTTACATGCTTTTATTTTCTCTCATTCTATTATATCCTTCAATTAATTAATAAATTATAGAGTAAATTCCAAAAAACCCACCTAAACTTTAGTTAAACTGACCAAAAATTTTTCTTATTTGAAATTATAAGCCCTTAAATTTTGCGAAAATACTCAAATTTATCATTTTCGCCTAAATCATTTTCTCTTCCTTTGGTTAAAAAGCATTAAAAAATCTTTAATTAAATTTTAATTTAAATAGATTTTCTATTAAAAGGTACTCTAGAATGATTTTTTGAATAAAATTAAAGAGACAGAAATTACACACAATAATCAATTTGAGTATTTCTTGAAGACTTCTAATTTAAAATTAGAATGTCATGATGTCAATTTGATTTCAAATTTGTTTTTTTATTGTTTTAAATCGTGTAGGCTTTATATATATTTTGGTCTGTCTGTCCGAGAAACACCACGCGTGGACCCAAAAAACCAACAATCCTCCACTCTATACGTACACACATGATACACCCTTTTTAAAACCTGTCCTATACGCTACAAAACCCCAAAACCAAAACTACAACACACTCCTCCCCCACTCCATTAAATACAAAGCAAAACCAAAAGCAAAACCAAAACCAAAACCCAAAAACCCTCACACACCTCACACACACATAGCAGCCTCCACCTCCATCATCACAATTCACATCCCAAAACAACCAGAGAAGAATGGCGCAGTCATTGGAGCTTTTGCTCATACAATTCCTAATGCCTGACAACGACGCTCGGCGCCAAGCGGAAGAGCAGATAAAGCGTCTCGCCAAGGATCCACAGGTGGTCCCTGCACTCGTTCAGCATCTCCGCACCGCCAAAACCCCTAACGTCCGCCAGCTCGCTGCCGTGCTCCTCCGCAAGAAGATCACTGGACATTGGGCCAAGCTCTCTTTACAACTCAAGCAGCTCGTCAAGCAGTCCCTCATTGAGAGCATCACCATGGAGCACAGGTATTTTTTTTTTTGTTGATCTTAGTTTTGAATAGTGCATTGTGAATTTTGATATTTGAATTGATTGATTTTTGTTGTGGCAGTCCGCCGGTGAGGCGAGCGAGTGCGAATGTGGTGAGTATTATAGCGAAGTACGCGGTTCCGGCAGGAGAGTGGCCGGATTTGCTGCCCTTTTTGTTCCAATGTAGTCAGAGTGCACAGGAAGATCATAGAGAAGTATGCTTATTATGATTCTCGAATTATGATCAATTTGATTGTCTAAATTTGTTAGTTTGATAGTCTTGTATATGCTTAGAAATCGTGGGTTTGTGTTTTAGTACTTCATGTTTTAAATACATAAATAAGAGCTATATACATATATAAGAGCATGATCGAATTGATGGCTTACCGAAAGTAAAACAGACCATATTATCCCGACATTATTGAAATTTTGGGAAATGATTTTGTGTCTTTGAATTTCTCATTTCTTTATTTCTGGGCGAGTGTAATATCATTCTTGCTGGGGACTTATCTCCAAGGTCATGATCGTAAAGTTGTGAGTTTAGTTCAACATGTATATAGCAATGCTTTATCACTTATAAGTTATATGTATCTCGCTTAACGGAATGGATTATCGTGTAAATTTTTGTTCATCAATCCCTGATGTTTCTTTTTGCTGTGAGTTAATTCATATTGATGCTTGCTCGTTCTGGTACTTATTTACCAGGTTTAATAGACTAACTTATATGGGTGTTTTGCTTTTGGTGGTATAAGGTGGCACTGATCCTTTTCAGCTCATTAACTGAAACCATTGGGAATAGTTTTCGACCTCATTTTGCTGATTTGCAAGCTCTTCTATTAAAGTGCCTACAGGATGAGACTAGCAATCGTGTTAGAGTTGCTGCTCTCAAGTAATTTAAAAGTCCTTTTGTATTCTTTTTGACAATTGTGGTGTTCATTCTGTTATGAAAGAGTAATATTATATGGTTGCTTACTAAATTTTTTTTTTCCTGTGTTACCAGAGCAGTGGGATCTTTTCTAGAGTTCACTAATGATGGGCCTGAAGTGGTGAGTTTGTAAAATAATATCCACTTGTAGTTTTGTGGTGCTCATTCATTCATGCTTTGTAAAATAATATCAGTAAAAGCACATTCCTACTTTGGAAGGAATCTGGCTATCCATCCTTTTTTACTTGATCATGCGGTTATCATGTGCATGTGCTTGTATTGTACATTATTTTTTAGAAATAACTTGACTCATTCTGAATTGGTTTGTGTTTTTGTCATTTTATTCAATTTGCGTAATTTCTGAGTTTCTGCATTTCTTATTGCATTGTGTGCTGCAATGATAAGAAACTTTCAGCATACTTCTAGAAAGGACAGGAAATTATATAAATTCTGAGAGAAGAAATGCAGATTTAGTAAAGCGCATTTGTTGAACAAGTATCAAACATTAATACTCTAAATCTAACATTGAAAGTTAGCATTAAGATAACATTGATTCCTAATTGTGT
Source organism: Fagus sylvatica (assembly GCA_907173295.1). NCBI lineage: Eukaryota > Viridiplantae > Streptophyta > Magnoliopsida > Fagales > Fagaceae > Fagus > Fagus sylvatica. Next base: position 5,772,118 of record OU015763.1, on the reverse strand, counting down.
ACTAAACTATGTAACCTTATGAAGTTATAAAATTTTACAACCTCTTACTAAAATAGAATACACATTCACAATTTTATGGTCATAATGCAATATTTTGTATCATTTTTTCATGTGAATTAAATGGAAAGTACATCTAACTAACGTACACCAGTAATTTCTTACATTCTGGCCTATGGTTATGGACCATCCTGTGGGTTTTGGGCATGCATAGGTAGGAAAGGGTTACTGGCTTTGCATTGCTGGATTAGACGGTTGCTTTGGTAAAGCTTCTGATGATGGTGAATTTTTTGAAGAAGTAATTGTTGATTGGTATATCATGTGCGAAGATTTTGGTAAAACAGTCAACCATTTTTTCACTGTTTGGTAGTGAGAGATCTATACAGTCATTTGTGTTCACCTTTAGCATGAGTCAAGTTGTTGTGTGTTGGAAAGGGCAGTTTGGGAGTGGGCATGGCAGTTATATGTTCTGCTGTGTGTTGGAAAATGCTTCATTATCCTGGGAAGCATCTTGGGCTTTGGTGAGGTTGGACTCCTCTAGAAAATCTTTAACTTGTGTTTGTGATCAGTTTCCTGTTGGACATATGCTTTCAGTTGAAATTCATTTCTCCCCTTTCTTTTGGAAATTATTGGGTCTTCAAAGTTTGGGGATGTAACTTTATGGTATCCTTTGATATTCTTCTTGGGATTACTTAAGTTGTAGCCTTAATTTTTTTTTTTTTTCTAACTAGCATAATGTGCATGCGATGCACGGTTTAATCAAGAATTGTATGTAAACTAAAGAAAATATTTCAATAATATAATTAATTGAATAATAAAATAGCGAGTAAAATAAAAGAACAAAAAATATTTTAAGGTACATGATGAATGCACATCATGTAAGTCCCAAGTTTTTATTAAATATCAAAGAATATAATGGATTATAAAAGAATTTAAAATAAATAATGAAATTGCTTTTAAATATCTTGAAACTTTTGATAATTGAGTTTTAGTCAGAATTTGTAATTAAATTTTTAATAGCACTTAGACCTTAAAGCTTTTAGCTTTGAGCTTTAAGCGCGCTTTTAACAGCATTGTTTTGGTTTGAATTAAGGTTAGGGTTTGGGGATATAGTTTGCTTTTGGGAAGAGTTGCCGTGGACCTGTTTTGTCGATTTTTGTGTATATTCAAGATGGTTAATGTGCAAGAGGTGTTGGGTTTTGAATTGCCATGCCATGCTTATTATCAGTTACTTTCTTATGACAATGATTAGAACTATGTGAAAGGACAAGAACAAAGTCTGTATTTGACACTGCAGGGTTTTCAATTAATGGTGGAGTGGCTTATTTCATTGGAATGGATTTGTTTACTTCCTATGCAATGTTTACTCTTCTTGCATTAGCACTTTGTATAATGTTCATAAGTAGAATTGTTTTTCAGGAACTTAGTATTGCGTTATAATTGCTAATGTGAGGCTGGTTTTCTTACTGGACGGAAGGCTGCTTGTGGAATGGACTCCAAACAGATAAGAAATCATCTTGTAGTGGATGGAAATTGGAGTTGGTAATGGGATAAACCTGCCCATTTATTGTGGCTGTCTGATTTTGCTAGAAATTAGATTCTGAATCGAATAATCTTCTTCATTAGCCATTTATTTGAGTATCATATATCTTAGTTGCTAGTTTCGTTGTCTTACTGTTTGCTCTGATTTGGAATTTATGTTGGCTTTTGCCCAACTTGGATGTACATGTTAAGAAGGTTGGATTTAGTTTTTACAGAATGAGGACAAAGAAAGACAAATAGCACTAAACATGCACCACTTCATGAGTTAGAATGTCGTCATTACAATGCTGAAAAAATTCTTGTTTGAGATCAGTGTGTGCAGAACTTATTAAAATTGGAAGGGGGTTATCTAAATTGAATCAAAATCTGAAATTCATGAATGGCATTATGGGGTGCCGCCATTTGGTTCATTTTGTACTCACATATTGATTTATTGGTTGCACATTTTTTCTTCTTGTGCTTATAATGTTACCCGTGGTCCACCATAGCCTAGAATCAACCATGCCCTTAATTGGCCGCGAGAAGAGTAACTTGATTCTGTACATATGCTTGTTGGATCTTGGATTTTGATAATTGAATGTAGTATAATATAGAATTTCATGGGTGTTTACGTAGGCCTAATGCCCATACCACATTTCATTTGGTTAATTGGAAGAATGTGTGTATGACTGTTGCTTCTGGTGGATTAGGCATACAAAATTTAATTTACTCCAATCAAGCTCTCTTAGGTAAGTGGCTTTGGAGATTTGCCACAGAACAGGACGCTCTTTGGAGAAAGGTGGTGGCGTTGAAATATGGGATTTCTCCAGGTAATTGGGTGTCTGGGATAGGCCATGGTCCTTATGGTATTTCTTTATGGAAACATATTAGAAAAGGGTGGGAGAAGTTCCAGGGTTACATTAAATTTGAAGTGGGGAATGGTAATTGCATTTGTTTTTGGGAAGATCACTGGTGTGGGGATCGCCCTCTAGGAGAGATGTTTCCTATGGTTTATCGAGTGGTTAGACAGAAAGATGTGTTGGTGGCTGAGTACTTGTCTTGGCATAATGGAGCCCCTCAATGGGATCTGCGTCTCAATCAGAATCTACATGACTGGGAAGTGGCACCTTTCCAGACTTTTATGGGTTTCCTGTACTCGCAACGGGTTCATAGAAATCAAGCTGATCGGATGTGTTGGTCTCCGGCTCGTACTGGTTGTTTTGCGGTCAAATCTTATTACAAGATTTTGTCAAGTAGCCAGTCTCAAGCTTTCCCATGGAAGCCCATGTGGAAAGCTAAAGTTCATCCCAGAGTTGCATTCTTTGTCTGGACGGCAGCGAAAGGAAAAATTCTGACCATGGATAATTTGCGGAGGCAGCACCTTTGTATTGTTGAGGTTGCCTATGTAAATCTAATGGCGAATCTCCTGATCATCTTCTTCTGCACTGTTCTTTTGCCCAAGAATTATGGACTTTTGTATTCTGTCTTTTTGGTATTTCATGGGTTATGCCTCTCCGGGTTCTTGATCTTTTGGCTAGTTGGAGGGGGAATTTGGGTAAATCCAGTTCGGCAGTGGTGTGGGGTGCTGTTCCGCATTGTGTAATGTTGGTGCTCTGTGTGAGCGTAATAATCGTGTATTTGAGAGCCGTGAGGTTACATCCCTAGAGATTAAATCAAGATTTCTTAGGTCTTTGTCTCAGTGGATGTCTTACATCAACAGTCTTGGTGTCTCCTCGTTTGAGGAGTTTCTAGACTCATGTAACCTATCTTAATTGTTTTATTTCCTCTGTACACATCCTGTGTACTGGGAGATATCTTTGATTAATGAAATCTTATCTTTGATTAAAAAAAAAAATTCTACGTAGGCCTAATGCCAATGAGCTTTAGCTTTAATGCAACTCCTCCCCCTGTATTATGTAATGCAACTCCTCCCCCTGATCGTGGGTTCAAATTTCAAAACCCGTTGGCTGCATGGGTTACCAATAATCTTATATTCCATGGCTGTATTCTTTCAGGGGAACTGATTTTCTGGTTTTTGTGCAAATCTTAGGTTACATGAGTGTATGTGAGTTCTTTTTTCATTATTTATTTTTATTGTAAGTTGGTGGCTTAGCTCTTCGCACCACCTGCAGCCTAGCCTATTTATTCCTTTTTGGATTGCATTAAATTATATGATACCTGTGCAGGTCAAGTTTCGTGAGTTCATTCCTAGCATTTTGAATGTATCAAGACAGTGTCTTGCCTCTGGCGAGGAAGATGTAGCTGTAATTGCTTTTGAAATCTTTGATGAGCTGATTGAATCTCCTGCACCTCTTCTTGGAGAATCTGTTAAATCCATTGTGCAGTTCGCCCTTGAAGTTTGCTCAAGTCAAAATTTGGAATCCAACACACGTCATCAGGTAGGAAGGAGCATCAATATTTTCAATGTTTTCCATACTCTAGTCAGCCTAGGTAGTTGATATAAAGCTTTGTTAACTGTTGATTTTGCTCCATTTTTGTTACTCTTGCTCCTGGTTACAGCCTAGTAGCATTTTTGCTCATTTAAAGCTTTATGAACTGTTGATTTGTGCTCCATTTTTGTTACTCTTGCTCTGGGTACTGTAGCTATTCAGATCATTTCTTATGCTTTGTTCAATTATCAGGCTATTCAGATAATTTACAATGGCTAGCCAAAATTACAAGTCCAATTCTCTTAAAAAGCATAAGTTGGTCATCCCTATCCTGCAAGTTATGTGCCCATTGCTTGCAGAATCTACCGATGGAGATGAAGATGATGATCTTGCACCAGATAGAGCTGCTGCCGAAGTTATTGACACTATGGCTTTGAACCTTCCAAAGCATGTGTTTCCCACTATTTTGGAATTTGCTTCTTTGAGTAGTCAGAATGCAAATCCAAAGTTTCGGGAAGCTGCTGTAACTGCTTTAGGTGTCATTTCAGAGGGTTGTTTGGAGTTGATGAAAAATAAGTTGGAACCTGTTCTTCATATTGTCTTAGGGGCTTTAAGGGATCCCGAACAAATGGTTAGAGGGGCTGCATCATTTGCATTGGGTCAATTTGCTGAGCATTTGCAGCCTGAAATTGTATCCCATTATGAAAGTGTTCTTCCCTGTATCTTAAATGCCCTTGAGGATACTTCTGATGAAGTAAAGGTAAATATGGAAAAAAGTATTGAATTCTGGGATCGATTATTTGTAAATTATTGTCTGAGCATGACTCAGTCTTTTTCTACAGGAGAAGTCATACTATGCTTTGGCTGCATTCTGTGAGAACATGGGGGAGGAAATCCTTCCTTTCCTTGATCCTTTGATGGGCAGACTATTGGCAGCCCTTCAAAACAGCCCTCGCAATTTGCAGGAGACATGCATGGTATGAAGATGTATCTTATGTGCTTTGAAGACTTACATAATTGGTTTAGATAAACTTCAAGGTTCATTTTCTTGTCTTTTAAGTGTAAATTTAAGATTCTCTGTTAATTTTCTTGTAGTCAGCAATTGGTTCAGTTGCTGCTGCTGCGGAGCAAGCATTCCTTCCATATGCTGAACGGGTTCTGGAGTTGATGAAAAATTTCATGGTCCTTACCAATGATGAGGATCTCCGTTCACGAGCAAGGGCTACTGAACTAGTTGGAATCGTTGCAATGTCTGTAGGAAGAATGAGGATGGAACCAATTTTACCCCCTTTCATAGAAGCTGCAATTGCTGTAATTGCCTAAGCACTTCTCTGACTGGAATTGTTTTCGTTGAAGTGATTGATTAATGTATTTCATTCTCAGGGTTTTAAATTGGAGTTCAGCGAGCTTCGGGAGTACACCCATGGATTCTTCAGCAATATAGCAGAAATTTTGGCCATTGGTTTTGCACAGGTTTGGTTTTGTATAATTTACTTTTGTGGATTTTATTTTGCCTATATTCATGGGTGAATATTTATATTGGTAAACAGTATCTTCCTCATGTTGTGCCTCTGGCATTTGCCTCCTGCAATCTGGATGATGGCTCTGCAGTGGACATTGATGAGTCTGATGATGAAAATATTAATGGATTTGGTGGAGTTTCGTCTGACGATGAAGCTCATGATGAGCCAAGAGTACGCAATATCAGTATAAGAACTGGAGTTTTGGATGAAAAGGCAGCTGCTACTCAAGCGCTTGGCTTATTTGCTGAACACACAAAGAGTTCTTATGCACCGTATCTTTTTACATCTTTTATTTATTTTAATTTTTTTTTTTTATCTAACCATTCAAGGAGTACATTATATATTTATAAATAGAGAAGTTTGTCTGTTTTTTGTTTTTGGGTTTCTTAATCTTTTTAAGCTATTTGGAGGAGTCACTGAAAATTTTGGTAAGACACTCGGGCTATTTTCATGAAGATGTTCGGCTTCAGGCAATCATGGCTTTAAAACGTGAGTAGTAGCTATCTGCTTGTGGTAAAATAATTTGTAAATTTCATCTAACCCAATTTGTCTCCTTCATGGTCAATCTTTATGTGTCATTTGTGGTGCAATCTGACTAAGTGACTATTGTTTGCATACAATAAGCTCTTCTGATGCAAAACAAGCATCGTCTTGTCACAATCAGGAGAGCCTTATCTCCAACTCTTTTAGATATGCACCCATTTGCTCCCCCCCCCACCCCCAAAAAAAAAAAAGAAAAAGAAAAAAAGAATATGTATATATAGGCTTGTTCAAGCTTGATGAACCTGTCATGAGACAGCGAGTGAAGATTTATTTCGGGTGTGCTAACAGATTTATATTTAGTGGTGATTGTATTTGTATATAATCTTGTTAGTCGGGATGGGCAACTATGTTTCCAGATCATTGTTTTTTTTGTCTTGTCTTGGCTTTACTCTCAACTATATGGGATTTAATACTGTTGTAATTATTAGAGGAAGTGGTAGATGCTGGTAAACTTTACAAGTACAATAATAGCGTTACTTTGTACTTTATGTGTTTCAAGTTCATGTGTGAATCTATAGAATGCTTATATTTTAATTGATTTTACTTGCAGATATCTTAACAGCGGCACAGGCAATCTATCAGAGTCAAAATGTTAGTCTGCATGTGAACCTTCCCCCCCTCTCTCTCTCTCTCTCACTATTTTGGATTCTTGTACTTGCCAATTTTAACTGTGGCTTTAATTTGTCATCTGGATTTTGTTTATTAAGATTCCGTGGGGCTTCTCTCAGTTTGAAAGCTAGCTTTGCTTTTGCTACTTTATGTCGTTTAAACCACCATAGGTGGCAATATATACTAGTGACATGAACCACAATGTTTGTCTCATTTTGCAGGAAGGACCGGCAAAAATAAAAGAAGTTCTTGGTAAGAACATGATTTAGGAATGATGAACATCTTAGCTTTGAAATTGTGGAACTGGATGGTTCTCTAGCAGTAGTAGAAATCTTATTGTGCCTTTTGTAATGTACAGATACTGTGATGAATATTTATATCAAGACAATGACTGAAGACGATGACAAGGAAGTTGTGGCTCAAGCTTGTATGAGCATAGCTGATATCATCAAGGAATATGGTTACATGGCCATTGAGCAATGTAAGTTAAATTTTTCTGCTTTCATTTTGCCTATTGTTTATAGAATTCTTTCAGATGCAAATGAAACGACTTAGTTGGAACTTGCTTTTTGACGTGATCTGATTTCAGACATGCCTCGGCTCATTGATGCTACTTTGGTATTGCTCCGAGAGGAATCGGCTTGTCAGCAAACAGAATCTGATGATGACATTGATGATGATGATACCAAACATGATGAAGAGCTTATGGATGCAGTTTCTGATCTTCTTCCTGCATTTGCCAAGTCCATGGGTTCTCATTTTGCACCTATCTTTGCAAAGCTGTTTGATCCTTTAATGAAATTCGCGGTGGGTTAGCACCTGATTTTGTGGTATATGTAGTTGCATTTCTATGCTTTCATTTCTTTGTTTTAGTATCTCATTGTTTTACTTATTGGAAAATGCAGAGATTTTCACGCCCTCCGCAAGATCGGACCATGGTGGTTGCTTGCCTCGCTGAAGTAGCTCAGGATATGGGTCCTCCAATTGCAGGCTATGTTGATGTAAATTTTATTGCTCTTAACTTTTTGGCTGAAATATACTTTGGTCCCTAAACTTAGGCTTAAATCAAATTTCGTCCCTAAAATTTAAAAAAGTTGTGACTTAGTTTTTGGAGATCTAAATGCTTGCAAATTAGTCCTTTGTCCATCAATTGTACAACAGATTTTATATGCAGTAGACAGAGAGTTGATGTGGCATATTAAAAAACTGATACCTCTGAAGACATGACCAACAAGAACATGTGGCATCACAAAGGCTGGCGCCCCAATTTTCTTTCTTTTTCTTAACCATCATTTTCTCTCCATTGAAAGTAATAAAAAAAGCAAGAAAGATTCAATGCCCAAACACAACCTTGGAAGAGAAGCTTGGAGCTTTCAAATCAAGTCCCAACAATCACCGACACTCACATTGGCAACAATGACCATGGGTGTAGGTGTGGGTGTGTACAACATACCCATGCCCGGAGTGTGGGTCGGGTGTGGGTATTGGTGGCCCATTAATGGAGGTTGGAGCACATTGGTGTGGTGATGTGATAACACCGGCAAAATATGGAGAATTGAAGTAAGGTGAGTGTGGTGTGACACAGGATCGAGGGGGAGGGGGGGGAAGTATGCGAAGGGCTTGCTGGTGGGGAGAAAAATGTAGAAAGACAGAGAGCTTGTAATGAAAGTAAAAGAGAAAAAACTGATGAGTGGATGAGATGCTAGCCTCTATGATGGCCACGTGTCCTTGTTTGTCATGTCTATGAACATGCCAGCTTTTTAATGTATCACATCAGCTCTAGGTCTGTCAATACAATTCCTTTGACAGATGATGGATGGAATGACTAAATGCTACCATTTAGATATTTTAAGGACAAAATTAGAACATTCAAATATCTAGGACAAGGATAAAACCTAGGTCTATTCTAGGGACCAAAATCGTATTTCAGCTCACATTTTTGTCTAATTATTGGATCATTAATGGTGTCTAATTTGTGAATCTAATGGCATATGTTTCAGCGAGTGATGCCCACAATACTAAAAGAACTAGCTTCATCTGAGGCAACTAATAGAAGGAATGCTGCATTTTGTGTTGGAGAGATGTGCAAAAATGGGGGCGAGTCAACTTTGAAGTATCCTTTTGAGTAGTCATGTTGCTTCTTGTTCTTCTCCTTTTCCTCTCACTCACCCTCTTGGTAGTTGTAAAATTTTATTTAACTTGGGGTCATTGGGTTTTAATTGGATTTGGTGGGGGGGGGGGGGGGGGGGGGTGGGGCTGCTCCTAGGCATGAGCATAAGTTGTTTAGCTCGTCAAGGGTGAATGCCCCTAGATTACCCGGCAACTGGATCTGGTGGGTGGGCTCAGTTACTCGTAAGTTTTACTGCCTAAGGGCGAGTCCAAAGGGCTATTCTTTAGAAAGGTTCCCTACGTTAGCAAAAAAACAAAAAATTGGAGGGGGGGGTGGGGGCATACATTGTATATGATTGAGTCTTCTACATTTCTTTGTTGGAATTGAATCTCATCTTCCCTTGAAACGTATTGCCTTGCTGTAGTTTTTTCCTTTCATCAATACCAGATACTACAGTGATATATTGCGTGGACTTCACCCATTATTTGGGGAATCGGAGCCAGACAATGCTGTCAGGGACAATGCAGCTGGCGCTGTGGCAAGGATGATAATGGTGCATCCTGAGTCCATCCCATTAAATCAGGTTTTCTTCCGGTTTCTTCTTTGAAAAAGTGAAAACAATGTTAATCTGTACCATTACTCCTTATAGCTAATTATTACTTTTGGGTCTGTCTATCTCTTGTTTACTTTTCTCAGGTCCTTCCTGTTTTCTTAAAAGTTCTTCCCTTAAAAGAAGACCATGAGGAGTCCATGGCAGTCTATAGTTGTGTATCCACTCTTGTTTTATCATCTAATCCCCAGGTATTTGTTTCAGTTCGTAATCGCAATGTAATTGTGGCTAACTAGATGTTTAATGTCTTGCTTCTCTCAAGAAGTGATGTTTATGCTGGTTTGTTTTTCTCTTTTGATGCAAAGCAGATCCTCTCTCTAGTTCCCGAGTTGGTTAACCTTTTTGCTCAAGTAGTGGTGTCCCCAGAAGAAACTTCTGAAGTTAAAGCTCAAGTGGGCAGAGCTTTCTCTCACTTGATTTCTCTATATGGTCAACAAATGCAACCCCTTTTAAGCAACCTTTCTCCTGCGCATGCTAATGCACTAGCTGCATTTGCCCCAAGAAGCTGACATCTAGTCAGAAAGTTATTGTTCTTTCCCATCATGTCGACTTGTTCAACAACCGAATTTGTTTCTCAAAGAGAATTGTTTGTTATACCTATTTTTTAGTTGGAAAGTTGTGGGACCTGAAAGAAGTTCATCTCTACCAGGTAAGCATCTGATATGGGAAATTACAAATGATTGGCATAAAAAACATAAAACCTACCGTATTCGATGTCCATAAATTCTGTTAGATTTTTTTTTGTTCTAAACATCATTGCGTCTAGATTCTGTTTGATTTTGTAAAGTCATAGTCCTACTCCTAGCATTCTACTCTTGATTTGATATGTATTCCTGGAAATGTTGACCAACAAAGCTTGAAGTTTACAGCATTATTGGTTATTGGTGATTTCCCAAATTGATTCTTTTGTCTCAAGCATTGGAAAATTATTATCGAGTATATGGTGGGGTAGTAGTATGCAAATAAGACCAATCACTTAGTTCTGTGGACATGCTTCAAATTGGATTCTGTAAAATCTTTATTGGAGTGTTTTCATTTAACACTACCATGTTTTATTCTTTTAAATTTATCATTACAGCAAACCTAAATTCAGAAATTCTTTCTCATTTTTGCAGGTTATTGGTCCTGCTGCTTCCAGTGCCTTCTCCATTTTTCCTGTGTGGAGACACTGCCTTTTCTTCCAGTTTCACAATATCTTAAAATACTCATTTTCTTTCAAAATTTATTCTGTTTTACTTGGGTTTGGCTCCTGTGTTATGTTCTTTAATTTATATTTTTTCTTGAGGGTTTGTATATCACAAAATGCATCCAATCCTCAATTTGGAGAACTTTGTGTATATTTTCCAGTGTGTTGTTTCAATGTATTTTTTTTTCTCAGTAATTTATTGAGGGTGCTTGTTGGGGTCGTTAGATTTTCAATTGCCAATAATAAGTTTGTAATTTATACAGTTCTTAGATATATATCATCTATTTAGAATTTTTTTTTTATTCCCTTCTCTTTTTCTTTCGATTGGTCCCTAAAATTGGACTTAGTATGTTTTCATTGCATGATAATGGTAACTGGACATACACGTGGGTACCAGTAGTTAACTCAACTGGAAATTTTTTTTTTCAATCAAATAAAATATTTGGATTAAAAAATGAGTTTGGATTCATAGAAGAAACTTATTGGTGTCTTGGGTTGACGGTAAAGAGCATGGTTTTAAAAACCGGACCGGAAAAGTACTTGGTCCGGTCCGGTTCCCTTAAAAAACCGGAAATTAAGAAAAAGACTATAAAAACCGGGAACCGGCCGGTTCAACCGCCCGTTTGACCACTTTTAAAAAAATATTTTTTCTTTGAAAAAATAAAAGTTTTATGTTAGGTTTACAAAAAATGTTAACCCAACAGTGAACTAAAGAATCTTAGGCTTATACAAAATGTAGCCCAATGTTTAAATTGTAGGCCCACAAAATAAAATAGCCCATATATTTATGTTTTAATTTTTTGTAGGGTGTAGTATTTATAAAGGAGAAAGTATAGCATCTTCTTTAGTTTTTCCAATGTGGGACTTTAAAAAAGTCTTTCTCACCAAACAACAAATCCCACATTGAAAAAGTCAAATTATATTACCAAAGACTTATCAGATAAATAATCAAATTACTCAATGAACAAATTTATCTCACAAAACAACAAATCCCACATTGAAAAAATCAAATAATATTACCAATAACTTATTATATAAATAATCAAATACTCAATGAACAACACATCTTGGCCGTGAACAACAAATTACTCACGGAACAT
>OU015763.1:5696184-5760429 GCA_907173295.1 Fagus sylvatica | reverse complement strand
GAAGGCTAATATGCTTCTTAAAATCTCCCTAGATCCCACCTCTAATTTGGTACCTTGTAGAATGTAAATGTAAAAACATAGCATCAGATTTCCCACCCGTATCAGATTATTAATATCCTCAACGTTACAAAAAAAAATTCAACCTCAAGAATCAAGATGACAACTGAATTGACCCTCCCCTTTAGGATGGCGAAAATGTCTTGCCCAGAATAGGGGAAAGAGTGGGGATGGATTTTACCCACTTTGCCCCAGCCCGAATGTGTGTATATATATTTAAATTATTAAAATATAATTTAATCTTTTTTATGCATATTTTATTTATAATTTAATTTTTTATATACATGCTCTATTATCATCTCTCAAAACACTCCTCTCTCTCTCTCTCTCTCCCCTGTTGTACCTCCATTTTCTCTCTTATGTGTATCTTATCAGTGGGGTGGGGCAATACAGATTGTAAAATGCCACCACCCCGACCTGCATTGTTTCTACCCCAAGCAGGTTTTCCCGTCCCAAAGAAGGGACGAGGCACCATGATCTGACCCCGCCCCACCCGTCATCTCTACACTCCTTCCTAGGCCCAATATAAACTGCATACCCCACCCTTCTCTGATTTCGTAGTTCACAAAATGGACAAATTCTTTAGCTCTCTTAACCATTAGGACCTGGAAGAGTATCAGTTTGCCGAACTCGATGATCTCACTAAACTAAGTCACTTACAGTGGCAGAATGATTTATGATAGCACATTAAATCTTTGCTCAAGATCACCTGCTCGCCTCCATAGAACAACAGATGAAGAGATGAACACAACTACTGCATTAAACAGATTGAATAGAAATATAAATTTTACTATATACAAACTATAATTGTACAAATTATAGAAGCAAAATTACAATTTCTATTTGGTATTGAGCCAATGTTTAATAACAATGTTAGTGTGGTCTGTTTTACTTTGGTCTATAAACAGCGAAGTTTTTTTTTTTTTTCCTTACTTTTTCCTAAGTGATAGCCAGCATAGAACAATTACTGTGATTCAACAACTGGAACGGTTGAGTATGAAGTGGAACTCTCCACCGTGGAGCCATTTACTTTGACCTTGGTCCAGGAAATTCTCCACGTCTGAAGCAGACTTTGCCTGCATTTAGGGGCCACAGCAAATGCATATGTGAGAGAGAGAAAGAAAACGCCCAGTGGGATAATACAAATGCATTAGCTAGCACTGAAATCCTTTAGAAACAACAGAGTGGCAAGATATAGATTATGCATCCATTTGATCTCTTATCTTTACAAACTGTTTTCATAACCTCTACTAAAACCCAGAAGAAGCTTTGTATCAGAACCAAAAGCAGCTACCTGCCAGAGCTGATCTCTTGAAACATCAACATAATGATTTCCATTTTCACAGGCATGTGCTTTAAGATTTTGATAAAAAATTAAAAAAAAGAAAAAATGAAAATGATGTTTTAAGCTAAAAAAATTAGATGCTGATTGTTCATATTTGGGGATAACAACTAATTCCAGATGAAACTTAAACAAATTTTATCGAAATCATTAAAAAAAGAAGAGAGAATGCCATGACCATGTTTTCGTTATTATCAGCCAACAACAGAAGTGTCAATGGTTACAACCATACCATCTCAACATAGATGATATGCACTCTCAAAATTTAGTACACAGGACTAACTTTTGGTCACTTAAGAAAGGATTAAAAGCAGGAAAGGCAATAAATTTGAGACCAACCTTAGCATATTATGCACTTAAACTAAGGTCGCATGAAAAATGTCCACTGTTGAACTAACCTAATGGTTTATAGAGGAGTGTGGTTTCTTTGGTCAGACATAAAGAATATTCTTGTCAAACTTCATCAATCATTACATTCTAGGACTGTACCATCCTAAAAAAATGAGCATCAACCATATTTCCCAATTCCCTACATATCATAATAGTGCCTGATGGGTATTATATGCCAACCAATACACAATTGCATAAGATAAAAGGGTAGATAAATAATTAATTTATGAACGTTTAGATAACTACTATAAAATGTGACGAAACTTGCATATAATTCCAAAACTATTAAGTTCCACAGGATAGATTCGAATTATGCATGCATGATTGAGAGAGTTGGGTATATTTAATGAGATTCAACACAATGCTTCTTCAGTAAGGGCTTCAATGTATGATATATCTACATCATGAAAGACCAGAATTCCTATGATGATAAGCTGGAGATGGGTAAATAGAAACTTAAAACTACCTCTCTGTTTCAATACTCCTCTTTGCAAGCATGAGTGTTAGGAACACAGGAACCATGGCAGCACACAAATGCTTGAGCGTGTGCCCACTGACTATATGATGAGTCCATTCATAAATGACATCATCCGCTGCTTCTTCCACCTTAGCTAAAAGATAAAATACTGCACATAATGAACTAGAGTCATACTCAGCATAGCACAAGCAGTAAGAGATTTCAGTCATATAAAAAAGGAAACCAATTGTTGAAAATCACAAACCTGCAGCCCAGAGCCAGTATGTGGAATGTGTGTACATTGGAGGCAACAGGATAGCCATCACGGGAATGGCAATGCAAGGAACAAATTGGATCAAGGCATATGGGCGGAGGTCATCAAAAAACCTGCAAAAGAAAATTCACGCATTACACTCAACTGAAAATGCAAATAAATAAACTCTAGACATGTCTGATTTTTTTTTTTTTTTTTCTATAGATAATAAAATTATAATAAAAGGCGCTAAAATAGGGTGCAATCTGAGGACACAGGTAGTATAAAAATGGGATCAGTCCAAAAAGAATCTAGACCAAATACTCTTTCAGGGTTTCTTTGTTGAAATCATTACTCATTTTTCTATAGAAAACAAGTCAGTTCACTAATATAAGAAAGGACCATACATAGCATATAGAAAGTCTCTAAGATATCAACACCCTATAGAACTTAAACCAGAGAAATAAGTAGTATGCTTGCCTCCAATACAAAATACTTATTATGCCTGCCAAAAGTAGTGGTATGATGGAGATTGTTCCCTTCTGCTCATCAACCCTTTCGATGATAAAGATCGCAATTATTGATGTGAAGGCAATAGTCATCTATGTTTGCCATAAACAGTTAATTCATCAGAGTAAAAATAATACCCTCTAAACATTTTAAAAATAACAGTTGAGATTCTGTGAAACTAAATTCTTTCATCACAAAAACAAACTCACTGGCAAGCGATCCCACACAAGACGAGCATCATTTGGCTTGAGATGATAGTAAGAGGATCCAAAAGCAACAGCAGCAACACCAAGGTAAAAACATGTCCAACCCCAAAGCTCACCTTGCAAACTTTTGATGCAGATATTGAACCATAATCAGCAATTACAATTTACAAGCCTAAAATAGTTCATTTGGGATTGTATTAAAACATTAGTTTGAAAAACCAAATTACCTCAGCTTGAAATAGTTCCTATAATAGCAAAATACAAGCCCTATGATACCAATAACCAGGAAAGGAAAATTTGAGACCACATTCAGTGTATTAGGAATACCTGAACAATTAAAAACAAACAAAAAAAGCTGTCAGTTGTAACATTTTTTTATTTACTAAATGCCTGTCATTTGTAACATAATATAGTGGTACAACAACAACAACAACCAAGCTTTACCCAAAATTTTGGGGTCAACTATGGATCCTCAATGTAATGGATCCATTCATAATAGCGTGACTACATTTTACACTAGCCGTCAACCTACTGCAACCCTCCCCCTTTTCTGGGCTTGAATCCATTCATAATAAATTGAAACTTAATTTACTGCCCCAGCGATAGATAGACAAAACTAAAAAAGCATAACAGTCTCATTAAGCATTCTAGAAGCATGGGTATGGCCAAGCACAAGCATTGCCATATTCACCACTAACCCTCCCCCCAACCCAACCCCAACCCAGCCCCCTTTTCGATATTCCAAAATTCTAAAAACTCAAGAAAACATGAGCATCCTCAGATAGGCTCAATGCATATCACCTATATCATTAGTTAGATGGGGGCCAGTCAATCATAACACAACCGCTACATGACAAGCCAACCTATTCAACAATTAAATATTGCCGAGTTTTATTTTACCACTCCTTCTAAGCTAGGAAGCACCGGTACGGCAAAATGGGCGCCGTACCGGTACCGGGTACGTCGTGGGTACGTATACCGCCGGGGTACCGCTGCATGCGTACCCCAGGCGTACCCGATTTCGGCCAAAAAAAAAAAATTCCGGTACGGTTTTGGTACGGGTCCGGTACGGGTCGGGTCGGGTTCGGTACGGGTCCGGTACGGGGCGAGCCAAAACGCCGCCGTTTAGCGTAAATCTCAAACTTAAATATCTTCTCCCTCACCTTTCTCAGCCACTCGATCTCACGTCGCTTGGTCTCTGCTCCCGATTCTCTCTCCTCTACTCTCTGTCTCTCACTTCCTCCACCGCCGGTGAGCTCGGTCTCTGCTCTGCTCTGCTCTCTGTCTCTGCTCTGCTCTCCGTGTGTCTCTGCTCTCGGTAAACGGAAGGGGATCTGCTCTGCTCTGCTCTACTTCTTCCTTCCGCAGCTCCGGTCGTGAGTCTCTCTCTCTCTCTCTCTCACTTTCTCTTTTTACAGCTTTTCTTTTCTTTTCTTTTTTTTTTTTTTTTTTTTTTATTTTTTCTTTTTTTTTTTTTTTGATACTACAGCTTTTCTGCTTTAATGGCTACTCTTTTGAATGTTGAACACTTATTGCATTAACTCTTTTGAATGTTGGTTTGTAATATAAAGACAATTCAATGATAATGTATGTATCTTATTATCCATATTTGTTTTTAAGTTTACATATATTTAAAAATATATGTAAAAATATATATATAATAATATATAAAAATATATAATAAAAAAATATCCCGCCGTACCCGTACCCTAGTTTTTTAGGAATTGGAGTACCGCCGTACCTTACCCGTACCCGTACCCGTACCCGGAAACGTACCCGTGCTTCATAGCTTCTAAGTCACAGTTGGTTTCTTGACATGCAGTGTTTATTGCTTAGTGAACGTGAACATTTAAGCAGGGGCTTGCTATAGTAGCCCAACAAAGACATAAGCCACACACAAAAAAAAAGGGCTATGCCTTAACTAGATAAGTCAATGCCTTCCGGGATACATATGAGTCTGAATGGCCAAGGCATGAAATAAAGGGTCTATGCCACTACTAGATACGAAGCATAAAACATGTACACCTCAGGATACTTGTGAGCCTCAAAGGTCAAGGCATTAAAGGCATAGAAGCATAAAACACATACACCTCATGCAAAACATATGCTTTTCATAATAGCCCAAATTTCCTTTTTGAGCCCTAAAGTTTATTATGGTCACTTCACAATAAATGCACCTTACAAACACCTCAAAGACTTTGAAAATAACCACAACCGCAAATGCCCAAGCCCCAACAGAAGTTTCTATGTCAAACACACTTCTTTTTCTTCTTTTGTTTTTTGTTCATAAGAGATTTATCAAAAGTCCCAAAATTCATACAAACCATCTACACAAGCAGTTTACAAAAGAAACGAGCCCTAAAGAGGTAGCACACTAGCACGTACCAACATATACAGTAAAGAAAATTAAAAAATTAAAAAAAAAATCAAGAAAAAAAGTGGAGTAAGGGAAATCCACTCCTGCA
The DNA here is from genome assembly GCA_907173295.1 of Fagus sylvatica. Classification (NCBI taxonomy): domain Eukaryota; kingdom Viridiplantae; phylum Streptophyta; class Magnoliopsida; order Fagales; family Fagaceae; genus Fagus; species Fagus sylvatica. The sequence continues at coordinate 5,754,749 of OU015763.1, read as the reverse complement.
AGTGAATCAAAAACACTCCTAAAAAAGCCCCGGTATAATGCACAGACCGTTGCATCCCATATCAAGAAAGCTTGCAAATTGTCTCCCAAGTTCCAACCAAATACTCCACAATCAAATGCAATGACATAGACCTCCTTTCTTCATCCCCAAGCGTCCCATGCCTTCCCAAGGACCACTTCAACAATTTCCAAGAATCACCCAGCTAACTCCAAAAATAGAAAAAACCAAAGACAAAAGATCTCTCACAACCGGGTAGCAATAAGAGATGATACACAAACTCTCCATCTCCCTTGCACATGTTGATTAAGTCGAGTTGACCAAAAATCGCTCACTTCTACAAAACTATCCTCAAATTCAGCTACAACCTTCTTGAATTGGGTCATTTTTCTAGTATTGAATTTACTTGTCCAATGAACTCTTTTCTGATCCAGTATTCGTATAAAAATAAATAAATAAATCAAAATCAAAATTTCCAATGAGCTATGACTCAAAGGCCACTTCCTCCTCTCACTATATTTTATCAATTCCTAAAGTCCCAATTACTTCAACTCCACTAAAATTCCCTTCCTCACATCCAATGCCAATAATTTTATTTCATTTTGGATCAATAAATTGTTCAATACATAAAACACTTATACGAATTAATTCCACTTCCAACTGCTATATATGCGAATTTCTATACAAGTTAAAAACAAAATATCAAAATTGATGAAGAAAGAGAAACCCTAATAAAGAAGAGAAGGGAAAAATACTGACCGAAGAATTCGCGCTTGTCAGCGAAATCGTGGTAAGCTTGAGACTGAGGAATTGCTGGGGTGACGATCATGAGCACCACGAAGCACAGAATCGCTACTCCCCATGCGTAAACGGTGCGTTTCTCCATTTTCACGCTGCACTGCACTGCACTGCCACTGATCTGATTTGTTATTGTTTTTGTTACTTTTGTAAGAACGGAGTATACGGGTCGGGTTGGATTGGATTGGATTGGATTTCTTCCTTTGATAAGCCACACAGTTGAAAATCAAAGGAAGTCAAATAGCCGAGAAAGCATCTCTCTGGTGAAAGAGATACCACTTCACCACTCCTATTTGGTGTAACAAACCAATAAACTAAGTAACTTGATCTTCTCAATTTCACATTGACCATACTATTGCTTCCTTTAAATAATTTTAGTAACTAAAGTTTAAAGAAAAATGAGCATTATTTAGTTCCTAAGTCAGCACCATTTAGGAATTGATAGTGCTCACTTTTTTTAATAACTTTGGGACTAAAAGTTATCCTAAGGACTAACAATACACGTTTTTGAAACGTTAAAGACTAATATTACTCATTTGAAACATTAAAGAATCAAACGTGTAACATATATAAACGATAGGGATATACAATTTATTTCGGCCTAAAAAAACGTACAATGATTTGTGCTCCCGTATCTAAAGTTTCAGGAGTTGCTCTTTCCAATACCTTTATCGGCTTAGAAAATACAAAACTTTAGTCTATGTCCACAAGGTAGAGATCAAATCTAGAGGTTGGGCTTATCATGTCGGATTAGGATCCACTCCATGATACAACAACAACAACCAAATCTTAGTCCTAAAATTAGTGGGGTCAACTATAAATCCTTAACAGACTAATTAGGATCAACCACATATACTTTTTTCTGTCATTATATTCTATGAAGTCCTACTCTCTGTTATTTTCTTAATTGGCACATCATTTTTTACTACTTCTATTAATATTATTTTTGGTCTTTCTCTACCTTTTTTTTTCCCCTCAATTTGAATCAACTCCTTCTTTCTCACTAGTGCACTAATCGCTCTCCACTCTCCATGATAGAGTTCTTAAGATCCTATCCATCAATTTTGAAACTGAGTGAATTGGATTTTGCTAAGTTATTAATAATTTAAATAGATACCAAAATTATGATAGTCAATGTTTTTCTAAATAGGCAAAAATTCTTGTTTAGTTTTTATATTTTGGGGGTGTTTGCATTTTCATTGCTATGTTTCATAATGTTTCATTTTGATCATTGGTTTTTTTACATGAGAATTATATTTGATGAGAAGATTTCCAAAAAAAAAATAGGAAGGTAAGGACTAAAATGAACCTATGTCCAAAAGCTAAGACTAAAATGATACATTATAAAATATACGAACCAAAATGAAAATACTCCCAGTCATATGGACTTAAAGTGAATTTTTGCCTTTTAAATGTTAATGATGTTCTAAAATCTAAACCACTCAATTGAAAATGGATAAATAGAATTTTAGAAACCCCATGTTGAAGTTATCACCAAAATCTCTAGCGGAACTTGTTAATCCTATTATATTATGTCTTCAAAATTTAAGTTATATGACTATCCAAGTATCCATCATTCCATGAATTTCCGGACTTATCACACTGAGTTCAACTGAAAGGAAAAAGAAAGAAAATTAAAATCAATGTACAAAAAATAACAAGTTATATAGCTCAATGCACTGAAAGGAAATACAAACGTAATACCATTGACAGGAAAAAGTAAATTCATATGATAATGATATAATCAACACAAAATGTATAAAATAGAAAGGGAAGCCTTATTTTATAGGTAAAACTTAGGTATAGTTCCTTAAGTCAAGTACATTAGGTTCCTAGTTGAATTCAAATACATTGAATTTAAATATTCTTAGAAAATGTAACATTGTTTGTGTTTCATTTATTAATGTAACCATGTATTTAAATTCAATTGGGGAACCTAATGTACCTAATCTAAAGAACTGTACCTAAGTTTTATCCTTATTTTATTAATCTATTGAGATGGAAACACAAGAATTATACAGGAATTTTCACGTAAAGACACAAATCACTTCCATAATGTCTTAAAATGTTAATGATTGCATGCAGACATGTGCCAAAAGCATAAATTAGTCCAAAAAAGATGTAAAGATAATGGTTTTGCTCTTTTGATACAATAATGTCAAAAGAGTTAGCTAGGAATAGAGTTACAAATATGTTCATAAAAGGCTTTGAAGCAAGAGTTGCCAGGGCTTTAGCCGCTGCATTAACTCTCCTATGCAACACTACATATATACACCACTGGCGTCCTCCAACTTCCATGCACTTTTGATCTTCAATCAGTGCAGCAAGTTGCCAAGGAACATTCTTTCCCAAACAGAGGTCTTCCACTCCTCTACTACTTATCAAAACAATAAGTCTGAAAGGACCAATCTGCATAGCCTTGGTTAATGCTTTTTGAACAACTGGGCATCTAGTTGCATGCCATTTGGTTGTATATGGCAGAACTGCAACAGCCTGCAAAAAAATTCCATCTACGCATAATTTAGTTACATAGGCAAAACCACCAATTCACACCCTCTCTGCCAGTGTCCCTCAACTGTCAGCAATTACTGGACACACTCCTGCAATTACTTTGACCCGCCTGCTGTGCATCATAGGCTTGTGCATATCTGCAAAAGCAGCGAAACAAAGCTATACTTAGCATTTGCACTTCATAAGAAGACTGTTTTGTAACATCAAACATCACCAAAAGGCCCACATAGTTATTATAAACAATCTAGAAAACATTAGGAGTTTATGAAAATTTGGATCCTCCATCAATCGAGCCAACCACCGCTTCAAAGAGAAGATAAATGAACTCAGTTCCAAGGTTTAAATCTGATCCAAACAATACAGCCTGAGCAAGGCTGCACTTCAGAAATAAATGATCCAACTTTTCCCCTTCCTAATTGCATTTGCATAAGACACACTTACTATTACTCACTATGTTATTAGCAAAAAAAAATTAAATAAAAAATCACTCAATATGTTTTGTTTTCACTATTTTGATTTAATGGGTAAGTCCTCATGTCAAAACTCCCACACAAAAGATTGAATATTAACTTCAAAGGAAGCTTCAAGCTACCATAGATTTCTCCATCTAAGAACTATGACCCTCCAATGAGAATCCATTACCTGAGTTACCCTTACTTCCAATGCCTGCAGCAATTGGAAGCCTATTTTGACCTCATATCGATCGTGTGTTACATGAGGCCATATCAGCTTATCAGAAACTCCTCCCCTTGAGATAGGGGTAGCTAAAATTGAGCAGCCTGCAGCCAATTCAGTAGAGTATAGCTCCCTAACCAAGTCCTGTTTCCAAGTCAAAGTGTAAAGATAACTTCTAATATCTACTAACAGATGCAGATTGTTTTGAAATACAAAAGATATAAATATTTCAATAGAAAATGGAAATGATTCACACACACATACATATATACATATATATGTTTGAATGATTATCAAAGTGTAGCATGTTCTCTATGAAATATAATACATCAGGCCAAAATAACAAAACCAATGCGAAATATGCGAGAAAACTTAAATGTAATGCAGCAACAACGATAACAACTAGAACAGGAGGGCTTACCAATCTCAGTAGGCTCCCTTCACCAATTTTCAACTTTGCTACACAGCTCTTGCTCGAGTCTGATTTCTGTAAAGAAAACCAGATGACATGGTTAGTAATTTATAGTTAAGTCTATTGTATGCTCAGGTTTCCCTACTGTTGTCCTTCAATTCAAATTCTAGTAGTCGCTTTGACAAGGTATAACCTAGTTAAGTTACGATCTGGAGAAATGTATTTTGGTCACTTTATCATGTGAAATGGGTATGAACAACTTTAAGTCAATAATTTGATTCAGAGTGAATTAAAAAAAGGTGGAAAAACTTTCAAGTACATCAAGAGGCAATACCGCGAAAGCACAAAGGTCTTATGGTAAAAACGTACATAATTTAAAAGCTGCTACATATAAAAAGAGGTTTAAAAGGTTAAAATTACAGATTAAGGAGGAAATTTATGTGGTAGCACCCATTTTCTTTCAAACTTGACTGACATCATAAATGAAACTCCTAAATGTCTGAAAAGAAGAAGAAAAATGGGGAGGGGGGGAGGGAGAATGAAAGAAAAATCTAAGTAACAAAAGGCAGAGGAATAAGATATGTTACTTTTAAATGGGATTCAAATAGTATTAAGGTCTCATCAATATTCTACACAAGCATTACATAGGAAAAATGATGGGTATGATGATTGATTCCTTAACATTGCAGGATAAAAGCAACACATGGCTAAGTCCATTCAAAATTCTATTATGGTAAATCACTGATCCAATATGGCAGGTCTAACAATCTAGTAATATGTAGTCATTCACAACATTCTTTTGGTGACAGATAAAATTGTATTTAAATGATTTTAGCTTTGAAGATTTTCTCGTGTGTTGAGCTTTTTATTTTGTTGGTGAGCATACATACACATAGGTACAAGCTTAGTTTCCTAATGCAGATAATTTAAGCAGTTTATCAAAAAAATCACTGATGCCGATGCAGATCCTTGTCAGTTGACCCATGGATCAATCAATTGTCAACAATGTTGATTATATATGGGAGCTCGGCAGAATGAATTGGTCATTGAGGAAATTTTGCATATCCAAATTAATTCCTCATAAAAGTAAAGTAATGATCAAGCTCCTCATGGTTGAAAATTTTGATCATTCACCAACTGCAATTTAAATCTAAAGTTTGTTGCGTTATGAGAATTACAATAACAATGTCTTCAAACATCCTAGTACAAATAATTTTAGTAACTTTATGTTTGCAGTGGCATGCATGTATATATTGTTTTTGCACTTTGAAAAATTTTAGAACTATAAACTATAAGCAACCAAACTACAGATTTTACCATCCAATCTAATAGAGCGAAAATCTTGAGCAAACAATGGACTGTTTACCAATTAAAATTTATCATGGTCACATTTTACCAAATTAAACTGTTTACCAATTAAACCTTTTTCATAATGCTTATGGGAAAAAATGCCTTACAATAACTTTACTTTCTTCTTCCTCTTTTTGTTTTGTCATCACTTCTTTTAGATAAAGGAAAATGTTAAAAGCTACTATGTAATTGGTTATTTAAAGGGTTGATGCTTTCATGTCCTCTGTTATAGGCCAAGTCAACAAATAATTTTTAGTCTCATTCACGTTATTCTCTCTTTCTTCTAGGCATCTTCCGGTCTAAAAGAAGATTCGATTCACACCACCTAATTGTGGATATTGATGTCCACTATTTTTAAGTGGTGTAAGGTGATGTGTAAGTGAGCCAATCAATGTCCCAAAAAGTAAAAATAAAAAAAGACCCATGAAGATTTTCTATTGTTTTGGCAAAAGAAAGTAGGTGTGCAAGTGACCATCTCTCTCTCTTCCTAGCATATTCTAGGAAAACCACTGAAAATGAGAGCTGGAATAAAAGAACATTCATAAGAGAACCATTTTGACATCAATTATACTATGTTTACCAATTCAAACTAATCAGTAATGACTATGCCTCTTTGACCGTAGGTTATCTAAGTTAACTTCAATTTATATGAGGTTCTGTAACGTCATACCTAACACAAAGCTCCAAATCTAAGCAGATTATGTCATGTAAAAATTCAACTGTGAAATTGTAGTAGTGTTTGTCATGCAGCTTCCTCTGTAATTATAATTTTAACTTTATTAGTGTTTAGCTTATTCGTTGTGAACTTATTTGAGCTGATTTGCATTTCGTTTTGCACAAAGAGAAAAGGGTAAATTACATTGACACCCCATTCTTTTAAGGAAATTAGACTCGTTACACCCTAGTTTGGGGAAATGACACTCCACTCCCAAATTTGCAAAATAATTAACACTCCGCCCCCTTTTTCATTTTTTTCTTTTTTTGTTTATTTTTTATTAATTTTTTTAACCAATGCCTAACTAACCTAAGTTAAAAAGAAAAACTATATTCTAATTGTTTTAAGTTTAAGTGGGGAATATTCTTTTAAAAATTGGGAAAAAGGGGGTTGAGTGTTAATTATTTTGCAAATTTGGGAGCAAAGTGTCATTTTCTCAAACTAGGGTGTAGTGAGTCTAATTTTCCCAAAAGAAAAGAGTGTCAGTGTAATTTACCCAAAAGAAAAATATATGTAATTGGATTGTCAAATGAGATACAGACACAAATTTGTTTTGCTTTTTGGTTTTCACCATCTCTACAAAAGAAACCGGAGAAAGATCTTTCACAGTTGCCACAACAGATTTCGACTATAACTTGTCAACTAAAACTTATGAGCACTACAAAATAATCTAGGGTATTCTTCCGTCACTAGATTATTGAATTACTTCTATTTCTTGATCTATCGATCATTTTTCTTTGTATACGGGTGTAAGTGAATCCTTTTTATTGTCGATATTGCCCTTATGGCCTTATCATGTTCTAAGTCATAAAATGACTTTTGTTTTTCATATATTCAATTTGATTTTGGAAATAATGCTATTTTGTTTTCTTCCATTATTATTATTATTGATGAAACAATGATTACATCAGCTAATGGGATGAAGACAATTACACCTGCAAGAATGGAAGAGGCACAGTGTTCAAGTGGCACTAGTGTGGAACTGGCCAAAAATTCTCTAATGCCTAAGAGTGGGAATTCCTACCCATGATCCCATCAGTGTTGGAAAGTTGAGGAAAGTTGTATGAAGTTTCCTAATTTCTTCATACTCCTAGTCCGCTTGGTACTAGGGCAGGCTCTATCTTCATCATGCACTATAGTATTATATTTATATAACAATTTAAATTTAAAATGAAATATATCACATATCTTCTTATTCTTCTTCTTTTTTTCTTTTTTTTTCTTTTCTTTTTCTTTTTTGTTGTGAAAATGACAATGTCTAGCTAAAAACTTAATAGAGCCATATAATATAATAATTTTACATCTAAAAAGCAAGAGTAATGAATTTTAAGTATAAAAATTATCATATATAAATTTAAGTAAATATTATTAATTGATATCTAAATATAAGAAAATACTCAATTTAAAATTTTCATCTTAATCCTCAAATCTAATCATTTATTTTTGCTGGAAAAAAATGTTATATAATGATATATACGTAAATAGCTCGAGCTTTTTAATTTTATTTATTTTTTACAAGTTGCATTGCAGGTTAGCTTTGTTAGTTTGAAATTATCATCTTTGATTGATCTTATTGGTACTGGAAATATGCCATGATAATGAGAGGTGAGGGACTATGAGATTTTTAGGTTAAGGATTTGATCGTGAGTTTCAAACATTAACCTGGTTTTTTTGTTAGTCAAATCCGAGTTAAAAGATCTGGTTAAAAGATTGGGTGAGTTGGGTTAAATGGTTAAAATAGGGGTATTTTAGACATTTTGCATTGGTTCTGTTAGTATTTAACAGAAAAATAGATGTTTGAGGGATTTCAAAAGATAGAGGGGGACATTGCTCAGTTCAATAGATAAAGCAGAAATTGAAACTGATCCCATAGATAAATTCAAACTAATCAGTAATGACTATGCCTATTTAACTGTAGGTTATCTAATTTATCTTCACTTTATATGAGATTCTGTTATGTAATACCTTGACTGGAAGTACGTATATGAAGGCTTATCAGCAATTTAGCCACACTAAAAATATGACTTGCTGTGAAAGGATAGGTTTATATACATATGGTGGTCCACATGGATCTATCGGATGTGCTAAATGCATAAAATTAATATCTAACACCAAGCTCCAAATGTAAGCAGATTATGTCAAGCAAAAATTCAATGGTGAAATATAATAGTGTCTGTCACGTTTTTTTAAACTTTAGGGACAGAAACCCATCATAAGGACCAATAGTGCATATTTTTTGAAATATTAGGAATCAAACGTGCATCATGTGTAAACGTTAGGAACCAAAAATATATTATGGCTTAAAAAAAAAAATCAATGATTTGTGTTCCCGTATATTAAGTTTTTGGATTTTCTCTTTCCAATAACCTTTATCAATTGGAAAACACTAAATATTATAACGTGATAAAATCTAATCCACTCATTTGAAAACGAATGGATAGGGTTTTTAGAAACTCCATATTGAAGTTATCCTAAGAGCTCTACAAGATTTTAATCCTATTATGTCTTCACAATTCAAGTTATATGACCATCCATCCTTCCATGAATTTCCGGACTTATCACATTCTCAAAGCGTTGGCATGCCTCGGTGGTTTAATACTAAAGTGCAACTGAAAGAAAAAAAGAAAGAGAATTAAAATCAATGTGCCAAAATTAACAAGTTATATTGCTCAATGAACTGAAAGGAAATATAAAGATAATACAATTGACAGGAATAAGAAAATTCATATGATAATGAGATAAAGATAAACAGCACAAAAGGCATAAAATGGAAAGGGAATCGTTATTTTATTCATCTATTGAGATGGGAGCAGGAGAATTATTCGAGAATTTTCACGCAAAGAAACAGATCTCCTCCATAATGTCTTAAAATATGAATGATTGCGTGCAGACATGTGCCAAAAGCATAAATTAGTCCAAAAAATAAATGTAAAGATAATGCCAGAAGAGTTAGTTAGTAATAGAGTTACAACCCCAAAAAATGCTCATAAAAAGCTTTGAAGCAAGAGTTTCCAGGGCTTTAGCCTCTACATTAACTCTCCTATGCAGCACTACAGATATATACCACTGGCATTCTCCAACTTCCATGCACAGTTGATCTTCAATCAGTGCAGCAAATTACCAAGGAACATTCTTTCCCAAACAGAGATCTTACACTCTTCTACCACTTATCAAAACAATAAGTCTGCAAAGACCGATCTGCATAGCCTTGGTTGATGCTTTTTGAACAGCTGGGCATCTATTTGTATGTCATTTGGTTGCATATGGCAGAACTGCAATAGGCTGCAAAAAATTTCAATCTACGCATAATTTAGTTGCATAGGCAAAACCACCAAGTCACACCCTCTCTGTGTCCCTCAACTGTCAACAACACCTGCCCATCCTCCACAACTGGACACACTCTCCTGCATTTACTCCGATCCGTCTGTTATGCATCATAGGCTTGTGCATATCTGCAAAAGCAGCAAAACAAAGCTATACTTAGCATTAGCACATCATAAGAAGACTGTTTTCTAACATCAAACATCACCATAAGGCCCACATAGTTATTATAAACAATCTAGAAAACATTAGGAGTTTATGAAAATTTGGATCCTCCATCAATCAAGCCAACCACAGCCTTCAAAGAGCAAAGATAAACGAACTCAGTTCTAAGGTTCAAATCTGATCCAAACAATACAGCCTGAGCAAGACTGCACTTAAGGAATAAATGATCCAACTTTTCCCCTTCCTCATTGCTAACACATACTTACTATCACAAACTATGTTATTAGCAAAAATAAATAAATAATCACTCACTATGTGATGCAAGCTAATTATGCAGAAACTAAATTTGGATAAACTCCTGAGAGAGAAACTCAATCTCTCAAGATGATTCTATTTAATTCATAAACTTTCACAAAATATCAACCCCTTCTCCCTTCCAACCCAAGGGACTATATTCCCTTTACAACAAAACAGAAAATAACGACCAAAGGTACACCCAATACTAGATGTACAAGTGTCCATAACAAACTAACAGCATTCCCAAATAAAAGCAACAAATAATATCAAAAAGCAATAACATAGGAAGGTTGAAATGGAGAATGATTGGCATCAAATCCTCCCTCTTTGAGAACTTGGCCTCCAAGTTAAGTTGTAGGAATTCCACCATGCACATAGGGAACCAAATGTCGAACATTGAAGGAATTTGAAGTTTGTAAATGGGATGGCAACTCCACTTTGTATGCATTGTCATTGAGCCTTTGGAGAATCTTGCAAGGCCCAATCTTGCGGTCTTGAAGCTTGGAGTAAGGCCCACCCGGTTGTCTTTCCTTGGGCAAATAAACCCACACTAAATCACCCTCTTCAAAGAGAAGTTGTCGCCTACTTTGGTCAACCCGAGCCTTATACTTGGCGTTTGCATCTTGTATCTTTTGTTGAACCGCCTTATGTACTTGTTGCATGTGTTGTACCATGTCCAATGCCTTCAAATTAGACTTAGTTGGCAATGGAAGAGATATCAAATCAGCCACCCCAGCTGGTTGTAGACCATAAACCACCTCAAATGGAGAGCTTTGAGTGGTCCTATTGATGGAGGCATTAAAAGCAAACTCGGCTAAGGGTAGAATAGCTTCCCACTCTCTTGGGTTCTCTTTGATCAAGCAACGTAATAAACTTCCCAAGCTCCGGTTAACAACTTCCGTTTGTCCATCGGTTTGAGGATGAAACGAAGTGCTATAATTCAAATTTGTGCCCAACTTCTTCCACAAAGTCCTCCAAAAGTGAGCCAAGAACTTAGAATCCCTATCCGATACAATAGATGAAGGCAATCCATGTAACTTATAGATATCCTTGAAATATAGCCCCGCAATACTAGAAGCATCATGTACCTTCTTGCAAGCAACAAAATGTGCCATTTTTGAAAACCGATCTACAACCACCATGATAGAGTCGGATCTCCTCAATGTAGGAGGCAAGCCCATAACAAAGTCCATACTCACATGCTCCCAAGGCTTGCTAGGCACGGGCAAAGGTAAGTACAATCCGGCATTGGAACTTCCCCCTTTGCTTCTTTGACACACTCCACAAGAGTTAACTAGCTTACCAACATCTTTCTTCATCCCATGCCAATGATAGTTTCTTTGCAATAGCCCAAGGGTTTTATCTATACCAAAATGCCCTTGAATGTGATGCTCAAGCACTAGTTGCTGCCTAAGTGAGCAATTTGGCACACACAACTTTCCTTCTTTGAACAAATACCCATCTTCCAACCAATAATTTGGAAAACCAACCCGGTTACCTTGTTGTAGTGCTTGAACCACCAACCATTGCTTCCCATCTTCCTTGTAGCTCTCTTTAAACTCCTCAAACCCACTCACATTAGTACGCATCATCACTAGCAAGCTTTGCCTTCTACTTAGCCCATCCGCCACTTTGTTGAGTGAACCCGATTTATGCCTTATGGAGAAGTTGAATTGTTGGAGGTAACTAACCCATTTCCCATGTCTTTTGTTGAGTGTTTGTTGGCTATTTAAGTGTTTAAGGGCTTCATGGTCGGTGTTTAGGAGGAACTCTCTATAGGCAAGGTAATAGGCCCAATGCTTGATGGTTTGGACAATGGCATAGAATTCTAAGTCATAGGTGCTGTAATTGAGTTTTGGGCCATTCAACTTCTCACTAAAATAGGCTATGGGCTTCCCCTCTTGGCTTAGGACACCACCTATCCCAACCCCACTTGCATCACAATCGATCTCAAACAATTTCTCAAAGTCGGGTAAGGATAATATAGGGGCTGTAGTGAGGGCTGTTTTGAGAGTGTTAAAGGCTAGTTCGGTGGACTCTCCCCACTCAAAATTGTCTTTCTTTAGGCAATCGGTCAATGGGGCAGCAATGGCGCTAAACCCCTTGACGAACCGTCTATAGAACGTGGCTAAGCCGTGGAAGCTACGCACTTCCCCCACTGTTTTTGGAATGGGCCACTCCATGATGGCTCTAATTTTCTCCTCATCCATGGATATCCCCTCATCCGATACAATGTAACCCAAGAAAGTGACGGAGTTCACACAAAATGAGCACTTCTTCAAATTGGCATACAACTTCTTTTCTCGCAACAATTCAAATACCCTCCTAAGATGCATAACATGATCTTCCAAGGTCTTAGAATAGATGAGTATATCGTCGAAATACACCACAACACAAACTCCGATCAATGGTTGCAAGAATTGGTTCATGACCCTCATAAAAGTGCTAGGGGCATTTGTAAGCCCGAATGGCATCACAAGCCATTCAAAAAGCCCATTGTGGGTTTTAAAGGCTGTTTTCCATTCATCCCCGGGTCGCATTCGAATTTGGTGGTACCCACTCCGTAAATCCACCTTAGAAAAGATCTTGGAACCGGCTAAGTTGTCCAACATATCATCTAATCGAGGTATTGGAAACCGGTACTTGATGGTAATTTTGTTGATGGCTCTTGAGTCAATGCACATCCTCCAAGAACCATCCTTCTTGGGTGTTAGTAGTGCCGGGACAGCACATGGACTAATACTATGCCGAATGTATCCCTTGTCCAAAAGTTCTTGGACTTGACGGTGAAGCTCTTCTTTCTCTTTAGGGGCCATCCTATAGGCTGCCCTATTAGGTAACGAAGCCCTGGGTATCAAGTCGACTACATGTTGGATGTCCCTCATTGGTGGTAAGCCTAAGGGTAACTCAATTGGGGTACAATCCGCAAACTCCTCTAGTAGCTCTTTGATAGCTCTAGGAACTACACCCACACTTTCTCCCACCCCATTTTCACCATGGGCTACACACAATTCAGCCACCAACATGTATGCACAACCAAGCTCTAAGCTATCACATATAAATGTTTTTGTGGAAAGTAAGGTTTCAAGCTTTTGAGGTTTAGGGATTACCTGATGCTTCATGGGCAGCAAGGTGATCTTCTTTCCTTTGAGCTTCAAGCTATAAGTATTGTTCCTCCCATTGTGGCAAGTGTCCCGATCATATTGCCATGGTCTTCCAAGTAGGAGGTGACACACATCCATAGGAACCACGTCACAGCTTACAACGTCCTCATACTTCTTTCGGATGGAAAAAGGAACCATGCACCTCCTTGTGACTTTGATCTCTCCTCCCTTCTTAAGCCACGACAACTTGTATGGGTGAGGGTGTTCTTCCGTCTTGAGCCCAAGCTTATTCACGGCTTCTTGGCTCACTACGTTTTCACATGAGCCGCCATCAATGACCAATTGGCAAACCTTGCCCAATATGCTACATGTGGAATGGAAGATATTATCCCGCAGCCAGTCATCTTCTTCCTCCTTCCTTGGTGTCAACAAAGTCTTCTTCATGACTAGCACCACTCCTTCTTCTTCCTCATTGTCACCCCCAACCAACTCTTCATCATCCGACTCGACAACATCCTCTATCTCAACCAACATCCTCAAGCATAAGAGCTCTACCCCTAGACAACAAGGGTTTGTTGCACTCATTTGCTTTGTGGCCCACCTCACCACACTTGAAACACTTAAAACCACTCACATTGCTGTTTCTTGGGGCTGACTTGTAAACATTGGGGCTGCCTTGAGTGCTTGGTTTGCTGGTTTGGTCTTGAGACCATGGTTTGGTCTGAGTTGAGGTTGTTGGTGCTTGACTGTTGGTTCTAGACCCGTAGCTTGGTGCCATTGATCTCCTGGCCAATTGCTTCTCCACCATGAGTGCTCGATTGTAAGCTTGGGACAAAGTCCAACAAGTATGGAACACGAGCTGATCCTGGATGTTCAGCTTAAGCCCACTGATGAAACGAGCTACCGTTTGCTCCTCCGTCTCCATTAAATCAATCCTCGCAATCAATTGGTAAAATCGATCCCCATACTCTTCCACAAGTCCTGTTTGCCTAAGGGTGTGGAGTGATTGATACAATTGTTGAGCATAATTGTGTGGAAGGAACTGAGCAGACAGCTTCTTCTTCATCTTGGCCCATTCTTGTACCTTGGGTTTGCCTCGACGTAATCGGTGGACTTGAACCTGTTCCCACCAAGCTGATGCTCTCCCACGAAGCTTAACACCCACAAGCTTGGTCTTCTTTTGTTCAGGAACTTCATAATACTCAAAGACTCTTTCCACTGTGCTCAGCCAGTCCACGAACTCTTCGGGGTTGACACCTCCATGGAACTCAGGAAATTCCAGACGAAAATTGCTCTCCCACCGCGAGTCCGTGGTGGGTTGCTCACGAAACGGTGCCGGTGGCCAATCAAACCCGTGCCCATGACCTATGCGGTTCAGTGGAGGGGGTCTGTCAAACCCCTGATGGTGTTGCTGTGGTGCTCGGCCAAACCCAAGTGGTGGGTGCGTGTCACGGTGAGGATTGAAGCCGAACTCCTGAAAAGGGGGTGGTTCGCGGTTGAAGCCGTGACCCTGGCGTGGCTCGCGATCGAAGCCGTGATCAACTCCGTGAGGGTGGTGCAGATCACGATCGAAGGCTTGTTGCCGGTGAAGATTCCGATCATAACCACTGGGTTCATGGGGAAATGGGTGGTTCTGGTTCCGGCGATCTCGCTCTCGAGCAAAAGGGGCTCGATCAAGCCCAAAGCTCCGATGCTTCTCTGCGTATTGGCCTGGGCTTGGATTCGGCCCAATTCGAAACGGGTCAAGGA
The DNA here is from genome assembly GCA_907173295.1 of Fagus sylvatica. Classification (NCBI taxonomy): domain Eukaryota; kingdom Viridiplantae; phylum Streptophyta; class Magnoliopsida; order Fagales; family Fagaceae; genus Fagus; species Fagus sylvatica. The sequence continues at coordinate 5,739,655 of OU015763.1, read as the reverse complement.
CTGGGTTGGTCCTTATTTGGGCCATGCGCGGTGCACGTGCTGGCTCGTGGGTCAACCCACGATGGTCTTCAAAACCCGTGTCTTCTTCAGTGGGTTCGCTGTGAAAATCCTGTGGGTTTGGGTGTTTGTGAGCTCCGGGCATGGTGAACCGTAGATCGGTTGGTTCTCTCCCACGCCGTGAGCCGCCGGTGGTGGTTCGTGCATGGTGGCGTCCCCATTCTTGAAAGCGATGGTCCTGTTTCGCGAATGGGTTCTCGAAATCGGACTCCTCCTCTCGGTCACGCCACTGTTGACTTCGCAATGCCTCGGTGAGGGTTTCCACCTCCTTCCTCAAGGCTTCAAGCTCAGCATCTTTTGAGGTTTGTGGTTCTTCTGGTACGGTTTCGATTTCTTCAAGAACCTTGTTCTTGTTTTTGTTCCCACGCATCGGTGCCATTCTTGGAGCTTCCGGTGGAATCAAGAACTCTCAGGTGATCAAGACTCAAGAAAGACTACGGATTCCAACTACAAGGTACGCACAACTGTGCTCTGATACCAATTGATGCAAGCTAATTATGCAGAAACTAAATTTGGATAAACTCCTGAGAGAGAAACTCAATCTCTCAAGATGATTCTATTCAATTCATAAACTTTCACAAAATATCAACCCCTTCTCCCTTCCAACCCGAGGGACTATATTCCCTTTACAACAAAACAGAAAATAACGACCAAAGGTACACCCAATACTAGATGTACAAGTGTCCATAACAAACTAACAGCATTCCCAAATAAAAGCAACAAATAATATCAAAAAGCAATAACATAGGAAAGGTTGAAGTGGAGAATGATTGGCATCACTATGTTTCTTTTTCACTAATTTGATTTAATGAGTAAGTCCTCATGTCAAAATTCCCACACAAAAGATTAATATTAACTTCAAAGGAAGCTTCAAGCTCCATAGATTTCTCCATCTAAGAACTATGACCCTCCAATGAGAATCCATTACCTGAGTTACCCTTACTTCCAATGCTTGCAGCAATTGGAAGCCTATTTTGACCTCATATCGATCGTGTGTTACATGAGGCCATACCAGCTTATCAGAAACTCCTCACCTTGAGATAGGGGTAGCTAAAATTGAGCAGCCACTTCAGTAGAGTATAACTCCCTAACCAAGTCCTACTTCCAAGTCAAAGTGTAAAGATTAATTCTATATCTATTAACAGATGCAGATTGTTTTGAAATACAAAAGATATAAATTTTTCAAAAGAGAATGGAATGATACACACACACACACACATATGAAATGTATGTGTGTGTGTTTGAATGATTATTGAAGTGTAGCATCTTTCACTATGAAATATAATACATCAGGCCAAAATAACAAAACCAATGGGAAAAATGTGAGAAAACTTAAATGTAATGCAGAAACAATGATAACAATTAGAACAGGAGGGCTTACCAATCTAAGCAGGTTGCCTTCACCAATTTTCAACTTTGTCTACTCAGTTACTTGCTTGCTCAAGTCTGATTACTGTAAAGACGACGAGATGATATGGTTAGTAATTTATACTTAAGTCTGTTGTATGCTCAAGTTTCCCTACTGCTGTCCTTTAATTCAAATTCTAGTAGTCTCTTTGACAGGGTATAACCTAGTTAATGTCTTTTGGTTCACTTTATCATGTGAAATGGGCATGGACAGCTTTGTCTGGTCATGATCTGAAATTGGTATGGACAACTTTCAGTCAACAATTTGATTCAGAGTGAAAATTTTAAAAAGGAAGGAAAACCTTCTAGTACATCAAAGAGGCAAAACAGCAAAAGAAAAAAGGTCTTATGGTAAAAACTTACATAATTTAAGTGCTGCTGCATATCAAAAGAGTTTTCAATTATTACTATTACAGATTAAGGAGGAAATTTACGTTGTAGCACCCATTTTCTTCAAACTGGACCGACCTCACAAATGAAACTCCTAAATGTCTGAAAAGAAGAAGAAAAGTGGGGTGGGGAGGGGAGGGGGGGGGCAATGAAAGAAAAATCTAAGTAACAAAAAGGAGAGGAATAAGATATGTTACTTTTAAATGGGATTCAAATAGTATTAAGGTCTCATCAATACTTCAACACAAGCAATACATAGGAAAAATGACGGGTATGATGATTGATTCCTTAACATTGCAGGATAAAAGCACCACATGGCTAAAGGTCATTCAATATTCTATTATGGTAAATCACTAATCCAATATGGCAGGTCTAACAATCAAGTAAAATGTAGTCATTCACAACATTCTTTTGGTGACGGATAGAATCGTATTTAAATGATTTTAGCATTGAAGATTGTCTCCTGTGTGAGCTTTTTATTTAGTTGGTGAGCACACATCGATTTACATATAGGTACAAGCTTACGTTCCAAATGCTGATAGTTTAGGCAGTTTACCAAAAACATCACTGATGCTGATGCAGATCCTTGTCAGTGGACCCATGGCTCAATCAAATGTCAGCAATGTTGATGAGATTTTTATATCAAGAACACGGAAGAACGAATTGGTTGTTGAGGGAATTTGGCATATCCAAATTAATTCCTTATAGAAGTAAGTTATGAGCAAGCTCCTCATGGATGAAATTTTTGAACATTCACTAACTGCAAATTGAATCTAAAGTTTGTTGCATTATGAGAATTACAATAACAATGTCTTCAAACATGCTAGTACAAATCATTTTAGTAACTTTTATAATTGTTATCCTATTAAAAATAATAAAAAATTTAGAGGAAAAGAAAAGGAACAAAAATAGGAAAGTTAGTTATTCACTTAAAAAGAGAAAGAACATTTTCTTTGGTTGAAGCCTTGAAGGTTAGTACACAACCGTGAAAAACATTGAACAAGGGAGGAAGCTAGATGCTACCTCTAGCTAGACTATTCATTCTGATTGTGATCTATACATTAGTTCACTTACATCATATGTAACGACATAATCATTAATTCTGGCTGTAATGTTTGCAGTGGCATGCGTGCATATATTGTTTTTGCACTTTGAAAATTTTAAAATCGATAAACTATAAGCAACCAAACTGCAGATTTTACACTCCAATCTAATAGAGCGAAAATCATGGGCATATGATGGACTGCACTTGTCTTCTTGTCTCCTGGCCATGTGAGTCATGTGACAGTTTCTCCTCATGAGTTCAATAATCCTCCATCAAGGGGGTAATCAGCACAAATAAGTGACACATATCACTGTACCGAAATTATCCTAATCATTGTTTATTTTATAAGACTATGGTTTTAATTTTTGTTTTTGGATTAAACGAGTAGCTTCAAGAATAGAGATGATTTTTCACCAATTGTACCAATCCTCAAGATTCAATAATATGCATATTAAATTAGCTAGGAGTTCTACTTTGTGTTATTTGATCAAGGAAACAAAACAGATGAGAGTTTGAATACAGAAGCTAAGTTACAGCTACCAAAATACTATTTTGAAGTTAAAATTAACCCAAAAAAGTATGCCAAAGGAAAGGAAAAAAGATATTGTAGCAACCAAGAAAACTCAAATTAAGAAGAAAGACAGTGACTCATAGGTAATGATGAGAAAAAAGTTGATTAACCTTCCAAGTCACTTTCACTAGATTCCTTCCAATGACGAATCCCAATCACTAAGTACTATCACTAGAATCCTCGCGATTAGAGTTACCATGGGTCATAGATTTTGTGAGCCTTTGAATCCTTTTTGGGTGTGGTACATCGTTAGAGCTTCCTTCTCCACTTGGTCCAGCCCCATCATTGTCATCACGGCTTCGCTTGACTTTGTTACCTTCCACTACCACAGCTGAATTGTTGAAATTAGGATGGAGAACATCCAAGCCCTCATAAGGACTAATGCTGCTGTTGCTACACTGAGCTCTAGTTCGGTTGAGATCTTCTATGTCTTTCTTGTATACCATGCGGAGCCCGCATTTCTTTACCTTGATGCTTGAACTATGGGTGGAAATTTTAATTTCAATCTGACTGAATCCATTCACATCACATTCCCACAATTTGATTTTGGAATAACTATTGTAAAATTCAGGTTTATAATAGAGTAGCCAAAGGTTACTTGATATAGCCTTTTGAGTTTCCCTAGTGCCTTGTGGAATAGAGATTGGTTCTCCATTGGCCATCATCCAACACGCTAGTAAACCATCATTGTAGTTGATTTGGTGATGTGGATGATGCTCTTGTGAACAAAACACAACGCAAACAGCAATCCCCATTAACTCATTACACAAATGAGAATAAGGTTCTTTTGTATTCACTTTATCCCCCAAACTTTGATGGCTAAACCACTCCGGAATTTCACTTCCAGAAATAAAAATATCATATCTATGTCTTGGATATTGAGGAGAGGGGCCCTGAAACATACAAAGCATGATGTTTAGAACTTAAAAAGAGAGAGAGAGAGAGAGAGAGAGAGAGAGAGAGAGAGAGAGTATGTGCATGAGAGAGAAAGAGAGACCTTGATTGCAATCCATGCAAAAAACATGTCAATGAAACCTTGATTGTCAGCCAATTTGATGCAATCTTGAAAATTGACACGAGGTAAATAATTTAATTCAAATGGATCTGATAACATTTCCAGTGAGATACAACCCATTGCGTTAAAGCCTTGAATATTCAATGGAAGTTTTGATAATGATCGAAGACTTGTGCAATTATTCAAGGACATCCATCTCAAATTAGATAGTCGATTGATGCTTTCAGGAAGGCAAACAAAATCATTTCCACTTAGATTCAATCCTTTTAAAGGGAATAAGCCACTAATATCACTGGGGATTGCCTTGAGATTGCAGTCACTTAGATCCAATCTAGTCAAAGAACACACACTCGATAGAGAAGACAATAGCAAGGCCATGGGATCGGGACTTCTTGGCATTGAAATAAAAGGGAGGAGCTCATAATACCATGATTTCGATTTAGATGATGATAACTGCTTGCATCCACGGAAAGATAGCATTTTAAGATTTTTTAAGAGACCAATGGAAGAAGGCACCTGTCTTATTGCAGTTCCACTCACATTAAGCTCCTTTATATTTTCCGCATTCCCCATGTTCTCTGGCAATCTATCAAGTTTTGAGCATCCAGAAATATCCACATCTTTGAGAAACTTAAAATTAAAAATAGTGCTGGGTAGACACACAAGACTTTTGCAATCTTTTAAACTCAATGAAGCTAGGCCAATCAAATGCTCAATTGATGTGGGTAGTTTTGTAATAGAAATACCATCAAAGTAAAGCTTCCATACATGTTGCATATTTCCCCCAAATTCTGAAATTTTTTTAATTTTTGAGCAACCAGAAAGAATAAGAATCTCAAGAGATTCCATTTCAAACTTGTTTGGCAAGACTTTTGAGGTTTTTGCAGTCTTTTAGTTTAAGAAAAGTGAGGTTTTTATGGAATTCCAATTGATGGGTGCAACCCAGTTAAATTTATACAATCTTCAAGAACCAATTTCTCAAGAACTGGGAATTTGTTGAAGTCAGGGGTTTCAAGAAGTTTTGGAGACTTGATCAATTGGATGGATTTCAATGCCTCAAAAGACTGTTAAAAGCCAAAAAATAAATACAATTAGCTTCTATAAAACCTTACAGTTGAATAAAAATAAAAATAAAAATTGTATAACAGTTCCTAAATTACCTTTGTTTGAAAACTTGCTGGAAAGGATTTTGAAGGGTACCCACTCCAAGAAAGAACTCTTAAGCCATTAGGAAGATGTTTGAGATCGTGCTGAAGGTGAACATTATCAATTATGAGCAATTTAAGATTTGGCATCTTTGTAAATGATTCAGGATTCCAACATGCCTCTTTTGGTTCAGAAAACTTAAAGACTATGCCTTGAATTGCTTTTGTTCCCTAACAATCATGACAAAAAAAAAAAATTGATAAGGGAATTGCAAAATGTATGATTACCAAAACTACTCTAACTTCATCTCTTTTAAATAATATAATAGGGTGTATGCTCAAGTTTTCTAAATAACCTCTTACCGTATTTTTTGATAATACATTGTTAATATCCTTAAATAACCACAGTCTGCTACGCTTTCCAGACTCTTCAGGACACTCTTGCTGAACTATGCTCCAGGCCATTTCTTGTAGTAAATCATGCATCCACGATCTTCTGCCATTGATTTTTATAAGAGATTTATCCATAAGAACCCGTAATCCAATATCAGGATATAGGCCAAGATAACCTAGTATTTTTACTACATCATCTTTTTCATCATGATTAAAGAAACATGCAATATGAAGGAAAATCTCCTTTTCTATTTCACGTAGTCCATCAAAACTTATTTGAAGTACTTGGAGAATTTCAAGTTCAGGAAATTCTTTAAGTCTATTTAATGTACTTTTCCATTCATTGATATTTCTACCGAACAAAAAGGAACCCAAGATTTCAATAGCTAAAGGAAGGCCATTAGCATAATGTACAAAATCTTTGGACATCTTTAGATAATCTTTGGGAGGATGGTCTTTTTTAAATGCTTTCAAGCTCCAAAGATGAAGAGCTTCGTCATCATTCAATCCATCAACCTCATATATTTCATCTACTTCAAGTGTCTGTAGTAAATGCTTATCTCTTGTCGTTATGATAACTCTACTACCTGAACCAAACCAATTATGCTTCCCAACCAACTTTTTTAACTGGTCTAATTTATTTACATCGTCAAGAATGAGAAGAATTCTTTTATGACGTAACCGATTCTTGATCACGAAAACTCCATCATCGACATCTCGTATACTCATCTTTTCATTCAAAAGTTGAAGAATAAGCTGTTGTTGCAATGGAACTAAACCATCCTTTTCAAAAACTTCCCTAACATTATAGAGAAAACAACAATCTTCAAACTTATTAGAAACCATACGAAAAACAACTCTTGCTAGAGTTGTTTTACCGATTCCCCCCATCCCCCAAATCCCTATAATGCGAACATCATTTAACCCTATAGCCAAACATGATTCCAATTTCTTCCCTCGAGAAATTATTCCTACTTGGTCTTCGATATCTTCAAAGAATGCATAACTCAATTTATGCCATAACTCTCCTACAATGTTTTGGATTACTTCTGACTCGGGTCTGCAATGAAGATAGAACAATATGTGAACCAACAATAAATAGGTAAAAAAAGAAGAAGCAAAAATCCACTATACTATTATGTTGATTGAAAAATGTAAATTAATTGCCTCAAGACAAAATTGAAAGAACCATGAAAATGTATGTAGGCTAGCAAGGTTCTAAACAAGACCAAAGATATGAAGATGTCCAATTGGATTACCTATTCTGTATATGCCACCCTTTAAGATTGGCCACTTCTCTCAAAGCAATTCTCCATGTTTGCACTTTCTCTATGTTGTCCTTGAAATGGTCTTCATGTTTGGCAAAGGCTTGAGCAAAAGTTCCCGTTTGTTTCCGTACATTAGAAGGATCCAAATCATAAAAAACTGGTAAAACTGTTGTTCCTATCTCCTTCATGCATCCAACTATTTTTACAAGTTCATCCAAGCACCATGTAGATGATGCGTAGTTTTTTGAGAGAATGACAATTGCAAACCTTGATTCTTCTATTGCTTGCATGAGCTCTGGTGAAATAGATTTTCCTCTCTCAAGTTTTTCTTCATCTCTAAAGGTGATAATGCCCTTCTCTTTCAAAGCAGTGTAGAGATGATCTGTAAAACAATAGCGAGTGTCCTCGCCTCTAAAATTGAGGAAGACGTCGTATTTCCATCGTGGTTTTGAATTAGAGGATGAAGACGAATAAGAGGCTTTTTGAGTGCTTATGGAAGCCATCGGAAATTTACTGGAAAATCATGAACCACCATAAAGATAATAATAAAAAATAAAAATAAATAAAAAGGTTACATTCAAGTTATAAGGAAAAAAAGTAGAGCAGAATAAAGATTAAAAGTAAAAAAAAAAATTTGAATCACAATAAAGATAATACAAATTATATCAGATTTACAACTATTGCTAATATGCACGGTTAGACTTTTCACTTTTGTTATTTGACAATCACAATTGGTCTAGGAGTAGTTCATATGAACACAAACTAAAAATTAAATATTAACAAAAAAAAAAACAGAGAATTCACGAAGCATATTGCATAAGAGAAGAGAGGGGACCTTAAGGATGCGGATCAAGTTGTTAAGGTCACGAACAATTGGTCGCAAAAAACTTTCCGTGTGCTAAGTTTGAGAAACAAATAGAGAGATGGTCGGTTGAAGAGGAAAACTATGCTGAAATTGAGGAAAAGAGAGAAGAGTAGAGAAAATGTGGACAGTCAACGTTAAATGAAGTGTTGGAGAGTTGAGGAAAGTTGTATGAAGTTTCCTGATTTCTTCCTACTCCTAGTCCGTTTGGTACCAGGACAGGCTCTATCTTCATCATGCACTATAATATTATATTTATATAACAATTTAAATATAAAATCAAATATATCACATATCTTCTTCTTCTTCTTCTTCTTCTTCTTTTGTTGAAAAAATGTCAATGTCAAGCTAAAAACTTAATAGAGCCATATATTTTAATAGTTTTGCATAAAAAAACGAGAGTAGTGAATTTTAAATAAAAAATTATTATAAATAAAGTTAAATAAATATTATTTAATTGATATTTAATTATAAGAGAATACTCAATTTAAAATTTTTGTCTTAACCCTCAAATCTTATTGAGTCAAGACCAGTTAATTGAGCTTTGTTTGATTTCCTCCCTACTCCACCTGTAAAAATATCGAAATTATGGCTTTTAATGCTATTCATGATTCCATTCACATAAAATCTCTAAAAATTACATTAGAAAAAATAAAAAATAAAAAATAGTGCAAAGGGATAACCAAGTGCAAATTTAGCATGATTCAATATATCGTGACTTTTAAAATTAATCATGGTCACATTTTAACAAATTAAATTGTTTACCAACTAAACTTTTTTCATAATGCTTATGGGATAAAATACGTTACAATAAGTTTACTTTCTTCTTCTTCTTTTTGTTTTCTCATAACTTTTTTTAGATAAAGGAAAATGTTAAAAGCTATTATGTTCGTTGTTTAATGGGTTGATGCTTTCACATCCTCCGTTATAGGACAAGTCAACAAATCTTTTTTTTTTTTTCATTCACGTTGTCCTCTCCCTTCTAGGCATCTTCCAATGACCCCGTCAAAAGGAAGATTAAATTCACACCACCTAATTGTGGACATTGATGTTTGTTCACAATTTTTAAGTGGTGTAAGGTGATGTGTGATGTGTAAGTGAGCCAATCAATGACCCAAAAGAGAGAGAGAGAGAGAGAGAGAAAAAACAAACCCACAAAGATTTTTTATTGTTTTGGCAAAAGAGAGTAGGTGTGCAAGTGAACATCTCTCTCTCTTCCTGGCATATTCTAGGAAAACCACTGAAAATAAGAGCTGGAATAAAAGAACATTCATAAGAGAGCCATCTTGACATCAATTATACTATGTTTACCAATTCAAACTAATCAGTAATGACTATGCCTCTTTAACCATAGGTTATCTAACTTATCTTCAATTTATATGAGGTTCTGTAACGCAATACCTAACACAAGCTCCAAATCTAAACAGATTATGTCATGTTAAAATTCAATGGTGAAATTGTAGTAGTGTTTGTCATGCAGCTTTCTCTGTAATTATAATTTTAACTTTATTAGTGTTTAGCTTAATTGTTGTGAACTTATTTGAGTTGATTTGCATTTCGTTTTGCACAAAGAGAAAAATATATGTAATTAGATAATCAAATGAGATACAAACACAAATTTGTTTTGCTTTTCGGTTGTCACCATCTCACAAAAGAAACAGGAGAAAGATCCTTCACAGTTGCCACAACAGATTTCGACTATAACTTGTCAACTACAACTTATGACATATATGAGCACTACAAAATAATCTAGGGTATGCTTCCATCACTAGATTATTGAATTACTTCTATTTCTTAATCTATTGATCATTTTTCTTTGTATATAGGTGTAAGTGAATCAATTTTATTGTGGATACTTCCCTGGTCATTTTCTGGAGTCATAAAAGGACTTTTGTTTTTCACATATTCAATTTGATTTTGGAAATAATGCTATTTTGTTTTCTTCCATTATTATTATTGATGAAACAATGATTACATCAGCCAATGGGATGAAGACAATTACACCTCCAAGAATGGAAGAGGGCACAATGTTTAAGTGGCACTATGATAATTAGGATCATCGTATCAAGGCAATGGTAGTGATCATGATACCATACAAGTCTAGTAACATCATGAGACAGTTTGAATTAAACTCATCGCGCATGCAATCTTCTTTGATCATCTGAGTTGGAGTTGGACTCAGACTCGAGTAATCCTTGCCATTTTCATGTTTAGGGACCTCGTCATTGACTTGGGTTGTCTTGTCATTAATATCCTTCATCACTTATTATCTTGAATTGACACTATGGATGGTTGACTCTTGAAGTCTTAAAATGATTGAAGCCGTAGTTTCATGAAGAGAGGTTACATATTTCTAAGTCTTGCAAATAGGACTTACCCTTATTTGATAGGGAATATAATTTCTCCCCTTTTGTGAGCAATAATACTCATTAGTAAGGGGTGACTTACATATTGGCTTCACATGAACTTAAAAATAAGTACTTCTTTCCATATGAGTTTATGCCTTACATGCTTTTATTTTCTCTCATTCTATTATATCATTTAATTAATTAATAAATTATAGAGTAAATTCCAAAAAAACCCACCTAAACTTTAGTTAAACTGAACACTAATTTTCTTATTTGAAATTATAAGCCCTTAAATTTTGCGAAAATACTCAAATTTATCATTTTCGTCTAAATCATTTTCTCTTCCTTTAATTAAAAAGCATTAAAAAATCTTTAATTAAATTTTAATTTAAAAAGATTTTCTATTAAAAGGTACTCTAGAATGATTTTTTGAATAAAATTAAAGAGACAGAAATTTAGACACAATAATCAATTTGAGTATTTCTTGAAGACTTCTAATTTAAAATTAGAACATCATGATGTCAATTCAAATTTGTTTTTTTATTTTTTTAAATCGTGTAGGCTTTATATATATATATATTTTGGTCTGTCTGTCCGAGAAACACCACGCGTGGACCCAAAAAACCTACAATCCTCCACTCTATACGTACACACATGACACCCTTTTTAAAACCTGTTCTATACGCTACAAAACCCCAAAACCAAAACTACAACACACTCCTCCCCCACTCCCTTAAATACAAAGCAAAACCAAAACCAAAACCAAAGCCAAAACCCAAAAACCCTCACACACCTCACACACACATAGCAGCCTCCACCTCCATCATCACAATTCACATCCCAAAACAACCAGAGAAGAATGGCGCAGTCATTGGAGCTTTTGCTCATACAATTCCTAATGCCTGACAACGACGCTCGCCGCCAAGCGGAAGAGCAGATAAAGCGTCTCGCCAAGGATCCACAGGTGGTCCCTGCACTCGTTCAGCATCTCCGCACCGCCAAAACCCCTAACGTCCGCCAGCTCGCTGCCGTGCTCCTCCGCAAGAAGATCACTGGACATTGGGCCAAGCTCTCTTTACAACTCAAGCAGCTCGTCAAGCAGTCCCTCATTGAGAGCATCACCATGGAGCACAGGTATTTTTTTTTTTGTTGATCTTAGTTTTGAATAGTGCATTGTGAATTTTGATATTTGAATTGATTGATTTTTGTTGTGGCAGTCCGCCGGTGAGGCGAGCGAGTGCGAATGTGGTGAGTATTATAGCGAAGTACGCCGTTCCGGCAGGAGAGTGGCCGGATTTGCTGCCGTTTTTGTTCCAATGTAGTCAGAGTGCACAGGAAGATCATAGAGAAGTATGCTTTTTATGATTCTCTAATATGATCAATTTAATTGTCTAAATTTGTTAGTTTGATAGTCTTGTATATGCTTAGAAATCGTGGGTTCGTGTTTTAGTACTTCATGTTTTAAATACATATATAAGAGCATGATCGAATTGATGGCTTACCGAAAGTAAAATGGACCATATTATCCCAACATTAATGAAATTTAGGAAATGATTTTGTGTGTCTTTGAATTTCTCATTTCTTCATTTCTGGGCGAATGTAATATCATTCTTGCTGGGGACTTATCTCCAAGGTCATGATCGTAAAGTAGTGAGTTTAGTTCAACATGTAAATAGCAATGCTTTATCACTTATAAGTTATATGTATCTCGCTTAACGGAATGGATTATCGTGTAAACTTTTGTTCATCAATCCCTGATTTTTCTTTTTGCTGTGAGTTAATTCATATTGATGCTTGCTCGTTCTGGTACTTATTTACCAGGTTTAATAGACTAACTTATATGGGTGTTTTGCTTTTGGTGGTATAAGGTGGCACTGATCCTTTTCAGCTCATTAACTGAAACCATTGGGAATAGTTTTCGACCTCATTTTGCTGATTTGCAAGCTCTTCTATTAAAGTGCCTACAGGATGAGACTAGCAATCGTGTTAGAGTTGCTGCTCTCAAGTAATTTAAAAGTCCTTTTGTATTCTTTTTGACAATTGTGGTGTTCATTCTGTTATGAAAGAGTAATATTATATGGTTGCTTACTAAATTTTTTTTTTCCTGTGTTACCAGAGCAGTGGGATCTTTTCTAGAGTTCACTAATGATGGGCCTGAAGTGGTGAGTTTGTAAAATAATATCCACTTGTAGTTTTGTGGTGCTCATTCATTCATGCTTTGTAAAATAATATCAGTAAAAGCACATTCCTACTTTGGAAGGAATCTGGCTATCCATCCTTTTTTACTTGATCATGCGGTTATCATGTGCATGTGCTTGTATTGTACATTATTTTTTAGAAATAACTTGACTCATTCTGAATTGGTTTGTGTTTTTGTCATTTTATTCAATTTGCGTAATTTCTGAGTTTCTGCATTTCTTATTGCATTGTGTGCTGCAATGATAAGAAACTTTCAGCATACTTCTAGAAAGGACAGGAAATTATATAAATTCTGAGAGAAGAAATGCAGATTTAGTAAAGCGCATTTGTTGAACAAGTATCAAACATTAATACTCTAAATCTAACATTGAAAGTTAGCATTAAGATAACATTGATTCCTAATTGTGTACTAAACTATGTAACCTTATGAAGTTATAAAATTTTACAACCTCTTACTAAAATAGAATACACATTCACAATTTTATGGTCATGAATGCAATATTTTGTATCATTTTTTCATGTGAATTAAATGGAAAGTACATCTAACTAACGTACACCAGTAATTTCTTACATTCTGGCCTATGGTTATGGACCATCCTGTGGGTTTTGGGCATGCATAGGTAGGAAAGGGTTACTGGCTTTGCATTGCTGGATTAGACGGTTGCTTTGGTAAAGCTTCTGATGATGGTGAATTTTTTGAAGAAGTAATTGTTGATTGGTATATCATGTGCGAAGATTTTGGTAAAACAGTCAACCATTTTTTCACTGTTTGGTAGTGAGAGATCTATACAGTCATTTGTGTTCACCTTTAGCATGAGTCAAGTTGTTATGTGTTGGAAAGGGCAGTTTGGGAGTGGGCATGGCAGTTATATGTTCTGCTGTGTGTTGGAAAATGCTTCATTATCCTGGGAAGCATCTTGGGCTTTGGTGAGGTTGGACTCCTCTAGAAAATCTTTAACTTGTGTTTGTGATCAGTTTCCTGTTGGACATATGCTTTCAGTTGAAATTCATTTCTCCCCTTTCTTTCGGAAATTATTGGGTCTTCAAAGTTTGGGGATGTAACTTTATGGTATCCTTTGATATTCTTCTTGGATTCTTGAGTTGTACCCTGAATTTTTTTTATTTTCTTTTTTCTAACTAGCATAATGTGCATGCGATGCACGGTTTAATCAAGAATTGTATGTAAACTAAAGAAAATATTTCAATAATATAATTAATTGAATAATAAAATAGCGAGTAAAATAAAAGAACAAAAAATATTTTAAGGTACATGATGAATGCACATCATGTAAGTCCCAAGTTTTTATTAAATATCAAAGAATATAATGGATTATAAAAGAATTTAAAATAAATAATGAAATTCCTTTTAAATATCTTGAAACTTTTGATAATTGAGTTTTAGTCAGAATTTGTAATTAAATTTTTAATAGCACTTAGACCTTAAAGCTTTTAGCTTTGAGCTTTAAGCGCGCTTTTAACAGCATTGTTTTGGTTTGAATTAAGGTTAGGGTTTGGGGATATAGTTTGCTTTTGGGAAGAGTTGCCGTGGACCTGTTTTGTCGATTTTTGTGTATATTCAAGATGGTTAATGTGCAAGAGGTGTTGGGTTTTGAATTGCCATGCCATGCTTATTATTGGTTACTTTCTTATGACAATGATTAGAACTATGTGAAAGGACAAGAACAGAGTCTGTATGTATTTGACACTGCAGGGTTTTCAATTAATGGTGGAGTCGCTTATTTCATTGGAATGGATTTGTTTACTTCCCATGCAATGTTTACTCTTCTTGCATTAGCACTTTGTATAAAGTTCATAAGTAGAATTGTTTTTCAGGAACTTAGTATTGCGTTATAATTTCTAATGTGAGGCTGGTTTTCTTACTGGACGGAAGGCTGCTTGTGGAATGGACTCCAAACAGAGTAGAAATCATCTTGTAGTGGATGGAAATTGGAGTTGGTAATGGGATAAACCTGCCCATTTATTGTGGCTGTCTGATTTTACTAGAAATTTGATTCTGAATCGAATAATCTTCATCATTAGCCATTTATTTGAGTATCATATATCTTAGTTGCTAGTTTCGTTGTCTTACTGTTTACTCTGATTTGGAATTTATGTTGGCTTTTGCCCAACTTGGATGTACATGTTAAGAAGGTTGGATTTAGTTTTTACAGAATGAGGACAAAGAAAGATAAATAGCACTAAACATGCACCACTTCATGAGTTAGAATGTCGTCATTACGATGCTGAAAAAATTCTTGTTTGAGATCAGTGTGTGCAGAACTTATTAAAATTGGAAGGGGGTTATCTAAATTGAATCAAAATCTGAAATTCATGAATGGCATTATGGGGTGCCGCCATTTGGTTCATTTTGTACTCACCTATTGATTTATTGGTTGCACATTTTTTCTTCTTGTGCTTATAATGTTACCCGTGGTCCACCATAGTCTAGAATCAACCATGCCCTTAATTGGCCGCGAGAAGAGTAACTTGATTCTGTACATATGCTGGTTGGATCTTGGATTTTGATCATTGAATGTAGTATAATATAGAATTTCATGGGTGTTTACATAGGGCTAATGCCCATACCACATTTCATTTGGTTAATTGGAAGAATGTGTGTATGCCTGTTGCTTCTGGTGGATTAGGCATACAAAATTTAATTTACTCCAATCAAGCTCTCTTAGGTAAGTGGCTTTGGAGATTTGCCACAGAACAGGACGCTCTTTGGAGAAAGGTGGTGGCGTTGAAATATGGGATTTCTCCAGGTAATTGGGTGTCTGGGATAGGCCATGGTCCTTATGGTATTTCTTTATGGAAACATATTAGAAAAGGGTGGGAGAAGTTCCAGGGTTACATTAAATTTGAAGTGGGGAATGGTAATTGCATTTGTTTTTGGGAAGATCACTGGTGTGGGGATCGCCCTCTAGGAGAGATGTTTCCTATGGTTTATCGTGTGGTTAGACAGAAAGATGTGTTGGTGGCTGAGTACTTGTCTTGGCATAATGGAGCCCCTCAATGGGATCTGCGTCTCAATCGGAATCTACATGACTGGGAAGTGGCACCTTTCCAGACTTTTATGGGTTTCCTGTACTCACAACGGGTTCATAGAAATCAAGCTGATTGGATGTGTTGGTCTCTGGCTCGTAGTGGTTGTTTTGTGGTCAAATCTTATTACAAGATTTTGTCAAGCAGCCAGTCTCAAGCTTTCCAATGGAAGCCCATGTGGAAAGCTAAAGTTCCCCCCAGAGTTGCATTCTTTGTCTGGACGGCAGCGAAAGGAAAAATTCTGACCATGGATAATTTGCGGAAGCGGCACCTTTGTATTGTTGAGGTTGCCTATGTAAATCTAATGGCGAATCTCCTGATCATCTTCTTCTGCACTGTTCTTTTGCCCAAGAATTATGGACTTTTGTATTCTGTCTTTTTGGTATTTCATGGGTTATGCCTCTCCGGGTTCTTGATCTTTTGGCTAGTTGGAGGGGGAATTTGGGTAAATCCAGTTCGGCAGTGGTGTGGGGTGCTGTTCCGCATTGTGTAATGTGGGTGCTCTGTGTGAGCGTAATAATCGTGTATTTGAGAGCCGTGAGGTTACATCCCTAGAGATTAAATCAAGATTTCTTAGGTCTTTGTCTCAGTGGATGTCTTACATCAACAGTCTTGGTGTCTCCTCGTTTGAGGAGTTTCTAGACTCATGTAACCTATCTTAATTGTTTTATTTCCTCTGTACACATCCTGTGTACTGGGAGATATCTTTGATTAATGAAATCTTATCTTTGATTAAAAAAAAAAATTCTACGTAGGCCTAATGCCAATGAGCTTTAGCTTTAATGCAACTCCTCCCCCTGTATTATGTGATCGTGGGTTCAAATTTCAAAACCCGTTGGCTGCATGGGTTACCAATAAATAAGTATTGCTGTTAAAATACAATCTTATATTCCATGGCTGCTACTTCTTTCAGGGGAACTGATTTTCTGGTTTTTGTGCAAATCTTAGGTTACATGAGTGTGTGTGAGTTCTTTTTTCATTATTTATTTTTATTGTAAGTTGGTGGCTTAGCTCTTCGCACCTCTTGCAGCCTATTTATTCCTTTTTGGATTGCATTAAATTATATGATACCTGTGCAGGTCAAGTTTCGTGAGTTCATTCCTAGCATTTTGAATGTATCAAGACAGTGTCTTGCCTCTGGCGAGGAAGATGTAGCTGTAATTGCTTTTGAAATCTTTGATGAGCTGATTGAATCTCCTGCACCTCTTCTTGGAGAATCTGTTAAATCCATTGTGCAGTTCGCCCTTGAAGTTTGCTCAAGTCAAAATTTGGAATCCAACACACGTCATCAGGTAGGAAGGAGCATCAATATTTTTTCTGTTTTCCATACTCTAGTCAGCCTAGGTAGTTGATATAAAGCTTTGTTAACTGTTGATTTTGCTCCATTTTTGTTACTCTTGCTCCTGGTTACTGTAGACATTTTTGCTCATTTCTTATGCTTTGTTCAATTATCAGGCTATTCAGATAATTTCATGGCTAGCAAAATACAAGTCCAATTCTCTTAAAAAGCATAAGTTGGTCATCCCTATCCTGCAAGTTATGTGCCCATTGCTTGCAGAATCTACCGATGGAGATGAAGATGATGATCTTGCACCAGATAGAGCTGCTGCCGAAGTTATTGACACTATGGCTTTGAACCTTCCAAAGCATGTGTTTCCCACTATTTTGGAATTTGCTTCTTTGAGTAGTCAGAATGCAAATCCAAAGTTTCGGGAAGCTGCTGTAACTGCTTTAGGTGTCATTTCAGAGGGTTGTTTGGAGTTGATGAAAAATAAGTTGGAACCTGTTCTTCATATTGTCTTAGGGGCTTTAAGGGATCCCGAACAAATGGTTAGAGGGGCTGCATCATTTGCATTGGGTCAATTTGCTGAGCATTTGCAGCCTGAAATTGTATCCCATTATGAAAGTGTTCTTCCCTGTATCTTAAATGCCCTTGAGGATGCTTCTGATGAAGTAAAGGTAAATATGGAAAAAAGTATTGAATTCTGGGATCGATTATTTGTAAATTATTGTCTGAGCATGACTCAGTCTTTTTCTACAGGAGAAATCATACTATGCTTTGGCTGCATTCTGTGAGAACATGGGGGAGGAAATCCTTCCTTTCCTTGATCCTTTGATGGGCAGACTATTGGCAGCCCTTCAAAGCAGCCCTCGCAATTTGCAGGAGACATGCATGGTATGAAGATGTATCTTATGTGCTTTGAAGACTTACATAATTGGTTTAGATAAACTTCAAGGTTCATTTTCTTGTCTTTTAAGTGTAAATTTAAGATTCTCTGTTAATTTTCTTGTAGTCAGCAATTGGTTCAGTTGCTGCTGCTGCGGAGCAAGCATTCCTTCCATATGCTGAACGGGTTCTGGAGTTGATGAAAAATTTCATGGTCCTTACCAATGATGAGGATCTCCGTTCACGAGCAAGGGCTACTGAACTAGTTGGAATCGTTGCAATGTCTGTAGGAAGAATGAGGATGGAACCAATTTTACCCCCTTTCATAGAAGCTGCAATTGCTGTAATTGCCTAAGCACTTCTCTTTGACTGGAATTGTTTTCGTTGAAGTGATTGATTAATGTATTTCATTCTCAGGGTTTTAAATTGGAGTTCAGCGAGCTTCGGGAGTACACCCATGGATTCTTCAGCAATATAGCAGAAATTTTGGCCATTGGTTTTGCACAGGTTTGGTTTTGTATAATTTACTTTTGTGGATTTTATTTTGCCTATATTCATGGGTGAATATTTATATTGGTAAACAGTATCTTCCTCATGTTGTGCCTCTGGCATTTGCCTCCTGCAATCTGGATGATGGCTCTGCAGTGGACATTGATGAGTCTGATGATGAAAATATTAATGGATTTGGTGGAGTTTCGTCTGACGATGAAGCTCATGATGAGCCAAGAGTACGCAATATCAGTATAAGAACTGGAGTTTTGGATGAAAAGGCAGCTGCTACTCAAGCGCTTGGCTTATTTGCTGAACACACAAAGAGTTCTTATGCACCGTATCTTTTTACATCTTTTATTTATTTTAATTTTTTTTTTTTATCTAACCATTCCAGGAGTACATTATATATTTATAAATAGAGAAGTTTGTCTGTTTTTTGTTTTTGGGTTTCTTAATCTTTTTAAGCTATTTGGAGGAGTCACTGAAAATTTTGGTAAGACACTCGGGCTATTTTCATGAAGATGTTCGGCTTCAGGCAATCATGGCTTTAAAACGTGAGTAGTAGCTATCTGCTTGTGGTAAAATAATTTGTAAATTTCATCTAACCCAATTTGTCTCCTTCATGGTCAATCTTTATGTGTCATTTGTGGTGCAATCTGACTAAGTGACTATTGTTTGCATACAATAAGCTCTTCTGATGCAAAACAAGCATCGTCTTGTCACAATCAGGAGAGCCTTATCTCCAACTCTTTTAGATATGCACCCATTTGCTCCCCCCCCCACAACCAAAAAAAAAAAAGAAAAAAAAGAAAAAAAGAATATGTATATATAGGCTTGTTCAAGCTTGATGAACCTGTCATGAGACAGCGAGTGAAGATTTATTTCGGGTGTGCTAACAGATTTATATTTAGTGGTGATTGTATTTGTATATAATCTTGTTAGTTGGGATGGGCAACTATGTTTCCAGATCATTGTTTTTTTTGTCTTGTCTTGGCTTTACTCTCAACTATATGGGATTTAATACTGTTTAATTATTAGAGGAAGTGGTAGATGCTGGTAAACTTTACAAGTACAATAATAGCGTTACTATGTACTTTATGTGTTTCAAGTTCATGTGTGAATCTATAGAATGCTTATATTTTAATTGATTTTACTTGCAGATATCTTAACAGCGGCACAGGCAATCTATCAGAGTCAAAATGTTAGTCTGCATGTGAACCTTCCTCTCTCTCTCTCTCACACTATTTTGGATTCTTATACTTGCCAATTTTAACTGTGGCTTTAATTTGTCATCTGGATTTTGTTTATTAAGATTCCGTGGGGCTTCTCTCAGTTTGAAAGCAAGCTTTGCTTTTGCTACTTTATGTCGTTTAAACCACCATAGGTGGCAATATATACTAGTGACATGAACCACAATGTTTATCTCATTTTGCAGGAAGGACCGGCAAAAATAAAAGAAGTTCTTGGTAAGAACATGATTTAGGAATGATAAACATCTTAGCTTTGAAATTGTGGACCTGGATGGTTCTCTAGCAGTAGTAGAAATCTTATTGTGCCTTTTGTAATCTACAGATACTGTGATGAATATTTATATCAAGACGATGACTGAAGACGATGACAAGGAAGTTGTGGCTCAAGCTTGTATGAGCATAGCTGATATCATCAAGGAATATGGTTACATGGCCATTGAGCAATGTAAGTTAAATTTTTCTGCTTTCATTTTGCCTATTGTTTATAGAATTCTTTCAGATGCAAATGAAACGACTTAGTTGGAACTTGCTTTTTGACGTGATCTGATTTCAGACATGCCTCGGCTCATTGATGCTACTTTGGTATTGCTCCGAGAGGAATCGGCTTGTCAGCAAACAGAATCTGATGATGACATTGATGATGATGATACCAAACATGATGAAGAGCTTATGGATGCAGTTTCTGATCTTCTTCCTGCATTTGCCAAGTCCATGGGTTCTCATTTTGCACCTATCTTTGCAAAGCTGTTTGATCCTTTAATGAAATTCGCGGTGGGTTAGCACCTGATTTTGTGGTATATGTAGTTGCATTTCTATGCTTTCATTTCTTTGTTTTAGTATCTCATTGTTTTAGTTATTGGAAAATGCAGAGATTTTCACGCCCTCCGCAAGATCGGACCATGGTGGTTGCTTGCCTCGCTGAAGTGGCTCAGGATATGGGTCCTCCAATTGCAGGCTATGTTGATGTAAATTTTATTGCTCTTAACTTTTTGGCTGAAATATACTTTGGTCCCTAAACTTAGGCTTAAATCAAATTTCGCCCCTAAAATTTAAAAAAGTTGTGACTTAGTATTTGGAGATCTAAATGCTTGCAAATTAGTCCTTTGTCCATCAACTGTACAACAGATTTTATATGCAGTAGACAGAGAGTTGATGTGGCATATTAAAAAACTGATACCTCTGAAGACATGACCAACAAGAACATGTGGCATCACAAAGGCTGGCGCCCCAATTTTCTTTCTTTTTCTTAACCATCATTTTCTCTCCATTGAAAGTAATAAAAAAAGCAAGAAAGATTCAATGCCCAAACACAACCTTGGAAGAGAAGCTTGGAGCTTTCAAATCAAGTCCCAACAATCACCGACACTCACATTGGCAACAATGACCATGGGTGTAGGTGTGGGTGTGTACAACATACCCATGCCCGGAGTGTGGGTCGGGTGTGGGTATTGGTGGCCCATTAATGGAGGTTGGAGCACATTGGTGTGGTGATGTGATAACACCGGCAAAATATGGAGAATTGAAGTAAGGTGAGTGTGGTGTGACACAGGATCGAGGGGGAGGGGGGGGAAGTATGCGAAGGGCTTGCTGGTGGGGAGAAAAATGTTTGAAAGACAGAGAGCTTGTAATGAAAGTAAAAGAGAAAAAACTGATGAGTGGATGAGATGCTAGCCTCTATGATGGCCACGTGTCCTTGTTTGTCATGTCTATGAACATGCCAGCTTTTTAATGTATCACATCAGCTCTAGGTCTGTCAATACAACTCCTTTGACAGATGATGGATGGAATGACTAAATGCTACCATTTAGATATTTTAAGGACAAAATTAGAACATTCAAATATCTAGGACAAGGATAAAACCTAGGTCTATTCTAGGGACCAAAATCGTATTTCAGCTCACATTTTTGTCTAATTATTGGATCATTAATGGTGTCTAATTTGTGAATCTAATGGCATATGTTTCAGCGAGTGATGCCCACAATACTAAAAGAACTAGCTTCATCTGAGGCAACTAATAGAAGGAATGCTGCATTTTGTGTTGGAGAGATGTGCAAAAATGGGGGCGAGTCAACTTTGAAGTATCCTTTTGAGTAGTCATGTTGCTTCTTGTTCTTCTCCTTTTCCTCTCACTCACCCTCTTGGTAGTTGTAAAATTTTATTTAACTTGGGGTCATTGGGTTTTAATTGGATTTTTGGGGGGGGGGGGGGGGGGGGGGGGGGGTGCTCCTAGGCATGAGCATAAATTGTTTAGCTCGTCAAGGGTGAATGCCCCTAGATTACCCGGCAACTGGATCTGGTGGGTGTGGCTCAGTTACTCGTAAGTTTTACTGCCTAAGAGGCGAGTCCAAAGGGCTATTCTTTAGAAAGGTTCCCTACGTTAGCAAAAAAACAAAAAATTGGAGGGGGGGGTGGGGGGGGGGTGGGGGCATACATTGTATATGATTGAGTCTTCTACATTTCTTTGTTGGAATTGAATCTCATCTTCCCTTGAAACCTATTGCCTTGCTGTAGTTTTTTCCTTTCATCAATACCAGATACTACAGTGATATATTGCGTGGACTTCACCCATTATTTGGGGAATCGGAGCCAGACAATGCTGTCAGGGACAATGCAGCTGGTGCTGTGGCAAGGATGATAATGGTGCATCCTGAGTCCATCCCATTAAATCAGGTTTTCTTCTGGTTTCTTCTTTGAAAAAGGGAAAACAATGTTAATCTGTACCATTACTCCTTATAGCTAATTATTACTTTTGGGTCTGTCTATCTCTTGTTTACTTTTCTCAGGTCCTTCCTGTTTTCTTAAAAGTTCTTCCCTTAAAAGAAGACCATGAGGAGTCCATGGCAGTCTATAGTTGTGTATCCACTCTTGTTTTATCATCTAATCCCCAGGTATTTGTTTCAGTTCGTAATCGCAATGTAATTGTGGCTAACTAGATGTTTAATGTCTTGCTTCTCTCAAGAAGTGATGTTTATGCTGGTTTGTTTTTCTCTTTTGATGCAAAGCAGATCCTCTCTCTAGTTCCCGAGTTGGTTAACCTTTTTGCTCAAGTAGTGGTGTCCCCAGAAGAAACTTCTGAAGTTAAAGCTCAAGTGGGCAGAGCTTTCTCTCACTTGATTTCTCTATATGGTCAACAAATGCAACCCCTTTTAAGCAACCTTTCTCCTGCGCATGCTAATGCACTAGCTGCATTTGCCCCAAGAAGCTGACATCTAGTCAGAAAGTTATTGTTCTTTCCCATCATGTCGACTTGTTCAACTACCGAATTTGTTTCTCAAAGAGAATTGTTTGTTATACCTATTTTTTAGTTGGAAAGTTGTGGGACCTGAAAGAAGTTCATCTCTACCAGGTAAGCATCTGATATGGGAAATTACAAATGATTGGCATAAAAAACATAAAACCTACTGTATTCGATGTCCATAAATTCTGTTAGATTTTTTTTTGTTCTAAACGTCATTGCTTCTAGATTCTGTTTGATTTCGTAAAGTCATAGTCCTACTCCTAGCATTCTACTCTTGATTTGATATGTATTCCTGGAAATGTTGACCAACAAAGCTTGAAGTTTACAGCATTATTGGTTATTGGTGATTTCCCAAATTGATTCTTTTGTCTCAAGCATTGGAAAATTATTATCGTGTATATGGTGGGTAGTAGTATGCAAATAAGACCAATCACTTAGTTCTGTGGACATGCTTCAAATTGGATTCTGTAAAATCTTTATTGTAGTGTTTTCATTTAACACTACCATGTTTTATTCTTTTAAGTTTTATCATTACAGCAAACATAAATTCAGAAATTCTTTCTCATTTTTGCAGGTTATTGGTCCTGCTGCTTCCAGTGCCTTCTCCATTTTTCCTGTGTGGAGACACTGCCTTTTCTTCCAGTTTCACAATATCTTAAAATACTCATTTTCTTTCAAAATTTATTCTGTTTTACTTGGGTTTGGCTCCTGTGTTATGTTCTTTAATTTATATTTTTTCTTGAGGGTTTGTATATCACAAAATGCATCCAATCCTCAATTTGGAGAACTTTGTGTATATTTTCCAGTGTGTTGTTTCAATGTATTTTTTTTTCTCAGTAATTTATTGAGGGTGATTGTTGGGGTCGATAGATTTTCAATTGCCAATAATCAGTTTGTAATTTATACAGTTCTTAGATATATATCATCTATTTAAATTTTTTTTTATTCCCTTCTCTTTTTCTTTCCATTGGTCCCAAAAATTGGACTTAGTATGTTTTCATTGCATGATAATGGTAACTGGACATACACGTGGGTACCAGTAGTTAACTCAACTGGAAATTTTTTTTTTCAATCAAATAAAATATTTGGATTAAAAAATGAGTTTGGATTCATAGAAGAAACTTATTGGTGTCTTGGGTTGACGGTAAAGAGCATGGTTTTAAAAACCGGACCGGAAAAGTACTTGGTCCGGTCCGGTTCCCTTAAAAAACCGGAAATTAAGAAAAAGACTATAAAAACCGGGAACCGGCCGGTTCAACCGCCCGTTTGACCACTTTTAAAAAAATATTTTTTCTTTGAAAAAATAAAAGTTTTATGTTAGGTTTACAAAAAATGTTAACCCAACAGTGAACTAAAGAATCTTAGGCTTATACAAAATGTAGCCCAATGTTTAAATTGTAGGCCCACAAAATAAAATAGCCCATATATTTATGTTTTAATTTTTTGTAGGGTGTAGTATTTATAAAGTAGTAATAATAGCATCTTCTTTAGTTTTTCCAATGTGGGACTTTAAAAAAGTCTTTCTCACCAAACAACAAATCCCACATTGAAAAAGTCAAATTATATTACCAAAGACTTATCAGATAAATAATCAAATTACTCAATGAACAAATTTGTCTCACAAAACAACAAATCCCACATTGAAAAAATCAAATAATATTACCAATAACTTATTATATAAATAATCGAATACTCAATGAACAACACATCTTGGCCGTGAACAACAAATTACTCACGGAACATCAAACCTTCTCTCTAATCACTCTCCCATCAATATATATTTTTTCGGACTTTTCATTTCCTTTATTCCCCTGGTCGTGGAGTTAGAGGTATTAAATAACAAACATGGCCGTGGACTTAGTGTTGTTAAACAACAAACCTGCTCTAATGCTCTACTTTATTGTTGGGCTAAAGAACAAAATCTTTTTTTATTTATATTTTTTAAGCTTTTTATGTATTTTTGTTTGCTTATAATTTATAAAAATAATAAGAAAAAAGAAAAGAATAAGAAATCACTACAAATAAAATATAAAAAAAACATATAAATTAATATTATTTATTAATATAATTAATTAAATTATTTATGACGTCACCGGTTTCGGACCACTAATACGGGAACTACTTCCCTTTCCGGTTCTCTCACTGGTCCGGTTTTTAAAACCATGGTAAAGAGTAATCATCATGAAATTGACACCATAAGTTCAAATTTTTTTGTATTTTAAAAAAACTAGAGTCTGATAGTAAAACCAAGTATACAAATGTAACAGCCATGTTGACTTTTTGGATGACTTGTTGGCTCTGACTTTGATCAATGAGTATGTGTTGTAATGCATTTTGAGATATCAGTTTGTGTTCCTAATTTCTCGAATAGGAAGTTAGAAGCCTCAAACTTGGTATGGTTGAACAATTGGTGTAGAAATTTTTCGAACATCTCACTTGACCAAAAAAGGTTAGAAATTCCACAAACCAAAGGGTCGAAAGTTGAAAGATTGCACAAATTGAGGAAAAAGCCAATTCCGGGGGAGAACTTTCTGTGGCCATAACTTTTGGGATAGAACTTAGAAGTCCGAATTAAGCAAATTTGGTGTCTTTCAAAAGAGGATTTCACAAACTTTCCAACAGTACTAGAGCATGCGAAACAGAGGTACGAAAGGTTGTTAACTAGTTGCCTAAGTTTGGAGGTATAGCTGCATGAAAAATAGCATGAGTTTAACATACTAACATCAAAATGACATCATTAGACATGTGGCACGTAAAATAAGACATGAGCACCATGTTAGTGTGCACATTTGGATCTTGTGGTTCTCCTTTTTACTCTCCAAGGGTCTTTGTAAGAGTAATTGTGCTTTATGCATTCAGCTTCTGAATTTTTGCTACAACAACTGAGTAAGCACACCTTGTATTAATCGTTTGCAATAGAGTGTGTCTAAAAGGTCCTCTTTTCAATGTTCGGGGTGTTGATTAATTCCCTCATACATTGACCATGTGTGACAGGGTGTGGAGTTGAAAAGGCCTTCAAGATTGTTCCAGGAATGTAGAGTACACTACTCCCCTTGCAACGAACATCTATGTTGAGTAACCCTCCTCTACATTGACTATGTGGGACAAGGTGTGTAGCTAAAATGGCCTTCAGGATTAGTGAGTAAGTACATTGATAGTGTGCAGCAGGATAAGAGTCTGAAAGACCACCACCTAGTAGTACCTTCATTAAAAGACGAATCAAATTGCTACTAACTGGGTGATGAGATTAGAGATCTAGCTGATGACTATGGAACGATAAGGTGCAATTACTTTTGTTTACGTTAGAATTCCAAGTATATTTTTATTCTAACTCATTGACAATTCTTCATTTCCAATCATTTTTTGAAAAAGAGACAAAAACCGTTTTATTTTCACCAAACCTACCTAGATAAAAAAAATTAATGTTAGCTCACCTACATAACTCTTGATGAATCATATATGGGACATGCTTCCCCTTGAACACCAACCAAATTGGGTGACACCATAAGGAATAGTTACAATTAGATACCATCTTTGGGCAGGTGTCGTGGGGTACTAATACTAATAGAGCACATAAAAAGTTGGCTTAATCTTATTACTTTGTAACAACTGAAATGTATCTGTAATTTAAACATTCAGTTGTATTTGTTTTTCAAATAGCTTGTATTTATCCTATCTTATCTCAACTCTAACTTATCTACCTAGAATAGACAATCACGTCCTGGATTCCCATCTGTAATGCAAAGGCAATTGCTCTTTCTGCTGCCATTACCTCAATCACCCATGCATCTTTAACCATCTTCTCTTTTTGAGATAGAGCTACAATCATCTTGAATAACGATCACCCCCGTTGCCTTTTGCTTTTCCATCAAAGTTTGCCTTACTCGTCGTATACTTCTATAGATATCCTTTAGCTTCATCTCTGGTGTTAGCGAGCAGGCAACTTAGGCATAGGCCTAAGCCTCCAATAAAAATAAATAAATAAAAAAGTGAAAAAATATAGGCAAAAATATATTTTTAGTCCTTATATTTTAAATGATTTTATTTTGATCCCTATATTTTAAATGTTTCATTTTAATCCTTAATTTTGGGATATAGATTCATTTGAGTCATTACCTTTATTATTTTCCTTATATTTTTTTAAATCTTCTCATCAAATATACTAATATAATATATGTCCAAAAAACCAAGGACTAAATTGAAACATTATAAAACATAGGGACCAAAATGAAAAACACTCCCAAAATATAAGGACTAAAAGTGTATTTTTACATTAAAAAAAATCTCATTGTGAGTGAATAATTAGTTTTGTTGGACAAAAAAAATATTGTGAATGCAAAATCAACATTGACGACCAAAAACTTAATTAGTAATTTTGCGTGTCCAAATTTAAATACGATATAAAATTACTAATCTATACTAATATATAATAGTCGAGTCCTCTGCAATAAAATCTAGCCATGTCCTCATTAGGCCACGTCAAAGTCATCATCTTCTCATTAAGCTATGTCATACTCATTTTTCTCGTCTTTTTTTCCTTATTTCAAGGAGTTAATTGTCATCACCTCTTAAGTATAAGCTTAATTACCTTTTTGTCATCAGATCTCTTTTTGATGATATGTCATATAATTGAAGTTGGTTCCTCAAATATTATAACAGATAATAAGTATTATAAATGGGTCATAAGAAACACAAACAATATTATCTTTTCCAAGTAATTTCAACTACAATGTACTTGACCTAGGAACTATTAAAATAAATGGGTCATAAAGTAATTTCTTACAAAATAGTTTAAAATGCACTTCACATTACACGAGACATCATAATCGTGTTAATTTTGAAAATGGTCACGTTCTCATGATTTTAAATCCAAAAATCGTGTTTGGAGAAACACAAAGGGCATGTTCTCTACTTATGAAATCTTGTGCATTTATGTCATATTTTGTTTGCATTTTGTAAGAAAACTTTTAACTTTTATATGCCAAAAGGACAAGAAATTTTTAATCCTTTAATTTAACATCCTTATAAAATCCTATTACTTTGTATTAGCTCTCACTTTCAGTATTAATGTTGTTTATTATTGTAAAAAGGTGTGAAGACATGTAAATGGTCTCAATTGAAGTAAATTTTTAGCAGCTATGCTTAGTAATATATGTGTGACATATTGTTAATGGTTGATCAAATTTGTCTTTATATGTGAATAATTGTATTAGAGTATTATTCCGTAATATTTCTGTTTTTCCTAGTAATTGTTGTGAATAGATCGTGTAATTTATGTGTGAGTTTAATTAATTTGTCTATTGCTTCCTGTAATGTGCTTCTTAATTATTGTTATGTACGGGTGTTATTTCATGTAATTAGTGTTGTCAATTTATGTAATACCGGCTACCTGAGCAGCCAGTTACAATTTTTTCTAAATGCCAATTATGCCCCTACGGGAAAATCCCGTTAAGGGATGTAAATATTTCCCCTTAAAATGATAGATAGGTAGAAGTAGAAGGGATTGTGAATACATAGACAAAAGGATCCTTTCCTTGACGGCTGACCCAAAAAAGGATGGGCAAGGCGATGGCGATGGCGATGTCGGTGTCGATGGTTCGGGCATTGGGAGTAGGAATCAATACAAGGAGCTTGAGCACCAAAGTTTCTCGTTCTCATTCTCAATCTCCAACTATTCCCAAAGAGATAACCAAAGCGATCAAACCTTCTTCTGCTTCTTCTGAGTTCCGCAAGTTCCTCGGCATTCCTGGCACCTCCCGCTCTCCAAATGCCTTGTTAATCTCTAAGTTCCTCAAGCTCTACACTGCCCAGGTCTCTCTCTCTCTCTCCAATTACTAATTTATTTCCTTTTCCTTTCCATATGCCTTGTCTTCCAACTGTTTGATTAAATTTCCCTTACAAACTCTCTGCAATCAATTTCTTTTGTTTGCAACCATTTACTTTTTCTTTTTCTATGTGTTAAGTGATCTGTTATTTGCATAGTTGAACATGGTTATAACCTCCTAATTCCATTGACCAACTTTTCAACTCACACAACACATTAAGCAATCGTAACAAAATAAATAAACATACAAAAAGAAAAATGAAAATAAAAATTATGAGTTTTTGTTTATTAAATTCCTGAACAGCATTGAGAGAAACACTGAATCGTGATTGCCTAAACCGAATTCAAGATTTGTTTGAACATGTGGTTGACCAATTGTTTTCCTGATGCTGAAATGGTGAAAACGCATGTGTCGCAGGGGCGTAGCCAGGTTTTTTTACTGTGGGGCTAGAGTGATGTATTCATATGGGACTTCTAAACCAAATGTTATACACAACCTTTTCATTTTCATTTTCATTTTCAACTCCAGATGTTTCTAAAACATTGTAAAAAAATATTTAAAAACCTCTGCAGTAGTGAGTTTTTTTTTGTTTTTTGTTTGGTTAATGGGATTAGGTGAGTTTAATTCTCACCTAAAGGAGATTCAAAAAAATTTGTGGGGTTGATGCTTTTTTTTGGGGTTAACTCTAATTTTTGACATATAATACTCTTTTTAGGCCCCCACCCCCAACCTATAACCTACATGTGCCCCTGTTGCGTCCCATACCATTTTAGTCTATTCTTCTGCGAGTAAAACATATTAATTGTTATTTGTTAAAAAAAAAAATTCTTTGGTGGCTTGACATAGCTATTGTACATATGTAGAGCCCTGGGATAAAGAAGGACAATATTTGGGAGGATAACTTGAATAAATTATTACATGGGAAAGACAGAGTTGGGTTGCCCGAGATTGCTAAATTGCTGTCTCCACAATTCAACCAAAAAGGAGGCATGAATGCAGAATCAAAAACTGAAGACAACAAACAACATCACAAGGGTGGCGGGAAAGCAAAAGCTAAAGCAAAAAAGAAGAAGTAGGACACTATTCCATCATTTTCTGCACGGACTGGAAGAGTTGAATCTTTTGAACGATTATGGTCCTATCTAGATCGTGGTCTATTGCATTTGAATTCCATAATATCTGGCATGTGTTTTATGTACTCCAGTTTATATGGCAGATGTAAGATAGGTGTTTAAGGTACTCCTGTGGAGATGCTTAGAATTCTTAGACAGGTTAAGTTGAGAACTCGAAGAGATTGGGTTATAAATTTTTGCTTGTTGAGTTCATGGCATTAGAGTTCGGACCTTGGTATGACAACAAAAGTGTCTTCCACCCATACAATGTGCTGTGGGTTCAAGTTTGGAATCAACCTTTTCAAAAATTGGGGTAAGGCTGTCTACCAATAACCTTTTCCAGGCCTTGCTTTTGCAAGGGCTTTGAGCACTAAGCACGACCTTTGAGTTCATGACATTAATTGGTTGAAATTATTCTATTATGGAAATAATTATAACTCTTTGTGAATTGTTTTTTATCTTCTTCAATGGTTCTTTTGTTTTTATTTTTTCTTCTTTTTCCTCTCTTATGGTATTATACTTTCTTTCTTTTTTTCTTCTGTACATGGATTCAACTGGTGGCAACACTAATAGCTAATTCCCCTGACACTCTGAACTCCCCATAGTTTGCACTTATGGTTGAAGTAATAATTAAAGAGGACAAGATAGTCCTATGACAAAAACTAGTTAAGAGATCTGCATATATATTTTTGTTGGTTAAACCTGTTCATATTCAGTTGGAGTCATATGCTAGAGACAAAACAAACAAACAAAAAAATATTTATCACAACTTACTGAAGAGTTGTAATTATTTTTTTTTTGTATCACTGTTGTTATTATTATTGTTTCTAACTGACTATTCAGTGACCTTTGGGTGGATTGGCAATTCCATTTCCACCTGTTGTTAGAAGAAAAACACGTCACATGGGCAAATTATCCCATTGAGCTTCACACGTAGACAATACTTAGGGTATGTTTGGGATAGAAGGAAATGGAGGTAGAGTAGAGGAAGAGCTTCATGGAATGTACTGATTGTTAGTATATTTCAGCCTTCTCTTCCTCTCTCCTCTACTCTCCTTTTATTTCATTCAAACGTAGGGCTAGTCTTATTACTCCCCTTGGCCTTTAGCATGCCTTGACCAGATGAGCAATTGGTAGGGTGAGAAGAGAATCGTGGTTTACTTAACTTAGTATATGTATTGATCCCACGCCCACCCAAAAACAACCCCAAAGCAATGCAGCCGGTTGGAGCATCCAAATCTGTGTGATTTGCAAGAATCAATGTAGGTGAGTTTCTAGAAACTTAATAGTTTCACTCTTGCGTTTTAAATAATTAATTAAGGGATTATTACAGTAAACCCCTTGTGGTTAAGCTGTGCGACACTTTGCCTACCTATGGTTTTAAAAAAATGTCACTTTACCCACATGAGGTTACATTCTGTTAGCTGCCGTAACCCACCTTGCTCTTTTCCGTTAAAAAAAAATATATATATATTTTTATAGGTAAATAGAAGTTTCATTAAAAGAAATAAGACTCCAACGAAGGGCATAAAGTATGCACTTAGAAAGAGGAAAGGTTACACAGGAAGGAAGAAGGGAAGGAGTGTAAGTAAAATGTAAAGAAACAACAAAATCAACCAAGGATGAAGCTAAGAAGCTAAGGTATAATCCCAAATCCTAGCCCAGTCAAATAAATGACCATAAAATAACTTGAAGAGTTTAGTCTTCAGTTGCTCCTTATCTTCAAACGTACGTCTATTGCGTTCCTGCCAAATAGTCCACATTAGAGAAAGCGGCACTAAGTTCCACACTTCAGAAGAATTTTTCCCAACCTAGTTATACCAGCCAAAGAGTAGATCCGCAATCTTTTCAAGAAAAACCCAAGTCGCCCCAAAAGCCCATAAGACAGAATTCCATAAATCTAAAGCAATCTCACAATGAATCAAGAGATGATCCCCTATCTCCTAGGCATAGCAACACATACAACACCACCCAACTATGTTGTAGTCTCTTCTCATCAGATTATCACAAGTGAGAATTTTCCCCCATGATGCAGTCCACACAAAAAAAAGAGAACCTTCTTGGAGCCTTCACACCCCAAATACTTTTCCAAGGGAACTTAATTGCATTATTACCTCTAAGAGCATGATAGAAAGACTGGGTATCAAATAGTCCATGTTTGCGAGGCTTACAACGCATAACATCTGAAACTTCTCTGCCTGGAATTTTACATTGAATGAAATTAAAGAAAGTTAGAACTTCTTCAATCTCCCAATCATTGAACTCCCTAATAAAAGTAATGTTCCAGACCCTACTAGCACCATCAGAGATCCTAGTTAATAAAGAAGCAATAGAAGCATCCTTATTTGAAGAGCAACCAAACAGAACTAGGAACATGGTCTTCAAGGAAGTGTCACCACACCAAGGATAATGCCAGAAGTGAATTCGACTACCAGAAGGATTTCACAAACTTTCCAACAATACTAGAGCATGCGAAACAGAGGTGCGAAAGGAGGTATAGCTGCATGAAAAATAGCATGAGTTTAACATACTAACATCAAAATGACATCATTAGACATGTGGCACATAAAATAAGACGTGAGCACCATGTTGGATCTGTGGTTCTCCTTTTTACTCTCCAAGGGTCTTTGTAAGAGTAATTGTGCTTTATGCATTCAGCTTCTGAATTTTTGCTACAACAACTAGAGTAAGCACACCTTGTATTAATCGTTTGCAATAGAGTGTGTCTAAAAGGTCCTCTTTTCAATGTTCGGGGTGTTGATTAATTCCTTCATACATTGACCATGTGTGACAGGGTGTGAGGTTGAAAAGGCCTTCAAGATTGTTCCAGGAATGTTGAAGTACACTACTCCCCTTGCAACGAACATGTATGTTGAGTAACCCTCCTCTACATTGACTGTGTGGGACAAGGTGTGTAGCTAAAATGGCCTTCAGGATTAGTTCGAGATAATCGAGTAAGTACATCGATAGTGTGCAGCAGGATAAGAGTCTGAAAGACCACCACCTAGTAGTACCTTCATTAAAAGACGAATCAAATTGCTACTAACTGGGTGATGAGATCTAGCTGATGACTACGGAATGATAAGGTGCAATTACTTTTGATTACGTTAGAATTCCAAGTATATTTTTATTCTAACTCATTGACAATTCTTCATTTCCAATCGTTTTTTGAAAAAGAGATAAAAACCGTTTTATTTTCACCAAACCTACCTAGATAAACAAAATTAATGTCAGCTCACCTACATAACTCTTGATGAATCATATATGGGACATGCCTCCCCTTGAACACCAACCACTAATTGGGTGACACCATAAGGAATAGTTACAATTAGATACCATCTTTGGGCAGGTGTCGTGGGGTACTAACACTAATATAGCACATAAGAAGTTGGTTTGATCGTATCACTTTGTAACAACTGAATGTATCTGTAATTTAAACATTCAGTTGCATTTGTTTTTCAAATAGCTTGTATTTATTCTATCTTATCTCAACTCTAAGTTATCTTGTATTAGTTCAATAAGCATATATCTTTATTTAAATGCTACTACATTAATGAGAAAGATTGCTCAAGTTTTCACAGAAATTATTGAGTCATTATTTTCTTTAAACACTTTTCCCTAACTGAATCTTCCAACCTGTGTTTCTGGTTCGAGAAGAATTTCTACCTAGAATAGACAATCACGTCTTGGATTCCCATCTGTAATGCAAAGGCAATTGCTCTTTCTGCTGCCATTACCTCAATCACCCATGCATCTTTAACCATCTTCTCTTTTTGAGATAGAGCTACAATCATCTTGAATAACAACCACCCCTGTTGCCTTTTGCTTTTCCATCAAAGTTTGCCTTACTCGTCGTATACTTCTATAGATATCCTTTAGCTTCATCTCTGGTGTTAGCGAGCAGGCAACTTAGGCATAGGCCTAAGCCCCAAATAAAAAATAAATAAGTGAAAAAAAAGACAGGCAAAAATATATTTTTCGTCTTTATATTTTAAATGTTTTCATTTTGATCTCTATATTTTAAATGTTTAATTTTAATCCTTAATTTTGGGATACAGATTCATTTGAGTCATTACCCTCATTATTATTTTTTTATTTTTTTAAATCTTCTCATCAAATATAACATATGTCCAAAAAACCAAGGATTAAATTGAAATATTATAAAATATTTGAACCGTAAGAAAAACACTCCCAAAATATAAGGATTAAAAGTGTATTTTTACATTAAAAAAATCTAATTGTGAGTGGATAATTAGGTTTGTGGGACAAAAATATATATATTTTGAATACAAAATCATCATTGACAACCAAAAACATAATTAGTAATTTGGCGTGTCCAAAAGTAAAATTATTTAAATAGTGTATTGAGATATAAAATTACTAATCTATTCTAATATATAATAGTCGAGTCCTTTACAATAAAATCTAGTCATGTCCTCATTAGGCCACATCAAATTCATCATCTTCTCATTAAGCTATGTCATACTCATTTTTCTTGTCTTTTTCTCCTTATTTCAAGAAATTAATAGTCATCACCTCTTAAGTATAAGCTTAATTACCCTTTTGTCATCACATCTCTTTTTGATGACATGTCATATAATTGAAGTTGGTTCCTCAAATATTATAACACATAATAAGTACTATAAATGGGTCATAAAATAATTTCTTACCAAATAGTTTAAAATGCACCTTCGCATTACACGAAGACATCATAATTGTGTTAATTTTGAAAATGGTCTCGTCCTCATGACTTATTGACTTTAAATCCAAAAATCGTGTTTGGAGAAACACAAATGGCATGTTCTCTACTCATGAAATCTTGTGCATTTATGTCATATTTTGTTTGCATTTTGTAAGAAAATTTTTAACTTTTATCATATGCCAAAAGGACAAGAAATTTTTAATCCTTTAATTCAGCATCCTTATAAAATCCTATTATTTCATGTATTCATATTCTGATAGTTTAAGATATTGGAGTAAACTAAACAGAAAGTAGCACTAGTTATATATAAAAAAAGACTCGTCTTCAGTTTCCAATTATATTGAGCCGGCCCTAAGCGAGCAATTCCTTTCTCCTTCAAAGTTCAAATCTTACTGAGTTGTGGTTACACCAAATCTTCCAAGCAGTTGAAAAAAATAGACATAGAGTTTTTTCTTTCATTCATTTATATAAGGCGTCAAACTAGTAAGATAACAACCTGTTGTGGAATCCATGCATGGGTTTTCTTGTCAAATTTCTATTACACTCTCACATCCCCACAACACATGAAGGCCCATTTCTTCCTCCAATCTAAAAAGACAATTTCTATTACTTCTCGCATCCCTGGCCCACAAGATATGAAATTCCATTTCTTCTTGTCTACCAAACATTTTGAGTTTATTTAGTAGTTACATGTGCTAGATTGCCTTATACACCCATTTGGTGCCATCCCGTTTGAGCTCTCCCTCCCACAATTTAACTTACCTTATAAAACTATTTGTAGGCGGTACTCACCGTAATTAATGTATCACTCTCAACTTATGTATTATAAATTGTATTTGTAACTAGACAATCCTCACCATGAATATACCTCTCTCTCTCATATCAACTTATGTATGATAAATTGATGATATTTTGTTTGTAACAAAATGAAAGACATATACTCTTTGATTTTATATATCAAAAGCTAAATTGTTACAAAATTTAGTACAAAATTAATTATAGATGAATTTAAAAGAAGGTTTACTTCTATTTTGAGGAAAATTATTCAGTAGTTCAAGACTACACATAAATGTATAGTCCCCCTCTCACATGAATTGTGGTTCTTACTATAAATTTAATTAGTGGGACTCACTATTCATGTGAGAGGGGGACTACGCATTATTACTGAATAATCACTCCTATTTTGATATATCATATATGATTGGGTTGAAATGCTTTAAGAAACAATTATTTGTGTTTTTTAATACTAAATAGATATATCTAGATTTATTTTTATCTATTAATTTAATTTTTAGTGTATTTTTAATTGAATGATAACAAAATCTTAGTTCTTGTTTTGGCCCCAAAGACAATAAAAATTTTTAATTTTTAAAAAGCACTTTCAATGCTGCGACAGGCACATATCTATAAGGAGAAGATATTCATATCTGTATGGTTAGACTCTTGTTTGATTATTCAAACTAGAAGGGTCTGGGATTTGATATTTTTTGTAGGTTATTTGTAAGATAAGGTAAAAAGGGTTTTTTGAGTTATTTTCTGGTTTAATTCCTGAAATATTTTCCGAGTCTGTGTCTCCATTTTAATATCAATTTTTTTTTTTTTTTTTATGGAAAATCCAAATCTGTTTTCTGGAATTATGATCCTTGAATTATTCTCGAATTTCCAATGAATGAAAAATAGTTATGGGGTTATTTTTTTTAATTATACTATTGGTAATGTAATGACGGATCGAAGATGCATACTAGCTTTCATCTCATTGAAACTTGACATGCATTGCCTGTACATAAAGAGAATTCATATTAGATATTTCCTGATTTATAATTGAAACTTTCTTGATTAAGTCCCCGATCTCTTAACTATTTCAAAATTGACGTATTTGTGGAGTCTCTTCCTAATAAATTAATACTTTTTTTATCAATATTAAAATAAATCACCACGAAAATTCACAGCCAAGAATTCAGTTCTTGATGCCAAAATTCCCAATATTTTCAATATTTAAAAGCTTAATTATGACCTAAAAATATAGTCAGCTTAAATTAAATGAATCTTTTTGTACAAAGCAATATTTTGGAATGAAACATAAGAGTTATAATGAATTTGTAAAACAAAAGTATTAGCTTTAATTACCAGAGTTGATATCAACTCGTTTGATATCAAATTGTACATAAGTCAAATAAGTTGAATAAGTTGTTTTTTAATCAGACAATTCTCTTTCAATATCCACTCTAAAACATTTTATTTTGCTGTACATACGTACAAAACAAGAAAAACTATCATTTATAAATATGCGACAACCTTTGCAGCCTCTTTTCCCTATTGAATTTACAAATCCTTTGTTTTTAGTAAGTAAGTGAAAATCTTTATAGCAATCAACATATATGCAAGGAATTAACACAACCAAGAAGTTACCTTCCCTCTTAAAATTGCAATGCACTCAGCCCCAGTTTCTTCCATCTGCATGCGCATACAAAATAATATTTGAATGAAAAATCAAATCGAAGTGCCTTCATATCACATTAATTAGCTTCTATATTTTATCTTGTACTTGACATAAATAGCACATATTACAACTCCTTTGTTTTTGTCCAACAATGATAACACATTGGGGATAGCCCAACAGAAAATCTTAAACTCTTTCACTCATTATATATGGGATTAAGCCCTGGACTTATCAATTCCTTTAAATCTAATTTTTACTCCTAAATGTGGTTATCTGGTGCTTAATTAACCATCATAACTATGATATTTGTGAAGTAAGAGACACTCTTAAGTCTTAACTAACTAGCTAGTAGAGACTTGCCCACATTAGAAATAATTAACACTCTTAACTATCCAAGTTAATTATATATGTTTCTCTAATTTGTAGTGAAATGTCCATTTAAAATTAAAATTAAAATTAAATCAGAGTGATACACAACACGGGTGTCCAGTGGATTGGTGAGACTTGAGAAAGGTATTTAATCTTTTTGTCTTTTGGTTTCAATTATGTCATATATATATATATATATATATATTTAAAAAATAATATCATTCCATAGTACCACTACACCATTTATAGCGTTTTTGCTATACACACAAATGTTTAACAACTACGAATGAAATTTAGGCAGAAAGAAGAAATCAATGTTGCGTACGTACAAATAGATTTTTTTTTTGTGTAGTTTGAAGTAAATTATTATATGTTTGATATTGGTTTGTTTTCTCAATTTAGAATAGAGAGAGAGATTATTTTTGTTTATATCTTTTAGTTAATTATATGAAATATATACTTGTACTTACTTGATTGTAAAAAAATAAACAATGTGTTAATTTCCCTACAAATCCTTCTATTTTATTTGACAATTAGCAAGTTTCTATTTAATTGCTTATCTATCTTAATATTTATATTAACTAACATTTTTTCTAATCATTTTGCTTATGACTCTTTTTTGTTTTTTTTAATCTTGGCTCTCTACAACTAAAAGATTGGCCATATGAGGAGAAAGTAAAACCAAATGTGAGTAGGGTTAACAGAAACCTAACAAGTCACCATTTAAATTTCTCATTTATTCAGAGCATCCTAATGTTGCAACATATATGAATGCTTTTCAATTTTGATAGGATTTATAGCCCAGATTCTGCGCATCTTATCCCAGCAGCCCTCTAAGACCTATCTGTGTCCTCTCTCTTTTTTTCTTTTTCTTTTTTACTATTTTTTTAGAACTATATGTATCCTACAATTGGATTAAACATATCAAGTAAATGTAATATAATTATTTTGAATATGAGCCAAGTTTGAGCTTATCATCAAACTAAATTATGTGTTCAAATTCGAGCTTGCTCAAGAGCTACTTGATTAAACACTATTCCCATTCAAACATTTATGTTAATATTAATAACAAAATTATGGTTGAAATATATTATTTTATATTTAATTAGATATAATGGTTTTTTATTTATGAACTTATAAAAATTAGATTCACAAATCTTATATTATTAAAAATATATATAAGTGTTACTATAAAATGAACTATGTATATTATCAATAGATTATAAATAAAAATTTGATACTTTATAAACATATTTATGATCCAATCTCAAGTTTATATAAGTGTATCTTATTATACATATATACATATAAACATATAATTTATATATACTTATATCAAGACTTTATACTCACTAGCTTGTTCATAGATATAATATTATGTTTAATAATCAAGTATAAACTTAAACTTGAACTTAACTTTGTTTGTTAAATAAACAAACATAATTTTTTTTTTTTTTCAAATCGAGCATATGAACAACTTGATTCATTTACAATCCTAAGACTCGAGACCCCTCCATAAGCCCATAGAGTATGCTGATAATTTCATCATTTAAAGCTTACCAACAATGCATGCGCAGTGGAAAGGTGTTACTTGTAATGGCATAAGTTAAAGCTGCCCTAGTGTTATAGGGTTTGAAAGAGAACATGATGGACTTGAGCAATGAAATATAAATGTTGTCATTAGGAAAGAGTAGCATGACCCTACTTCGAGCAAAGATGTAAAATGAAGAAGAAAAAAAAGTACAAAAGTTTAAAAAGAAATATAAGCA
This sequence comes from Fagus sylvatica, assembly GCA_907173295.1. Lineage (NCBI taxonomy): Eukaryota > Viridiplantae > Streptophyta > Magnoliopsida > Fagales > Fagaceae > Fagus > Fagus sylvatica. The sequence goes on along the minus strand of OU015763.1, from coordinate 5,700,546 downwards.
CGTAGAGGTATGCAACAATTAGTGGGGCTAATTAATTATGTCTAATGCTTCAATTTTCAACTTTAGGGCAAGCCTACGAAATGTATGCTAAATTATTTTTCAATGGATAAAATGGCTGCTAATTATTGTATGAGCTTAATTGAGTTACTTTATATTTTATATATAGGATGACATTTAATAACAGAAAGAATTAATAGGTATTCTTGGAGTACTATAACGACGTGGTACTCTCTCCTCTCACATAAATAATAGATCACACCATAAATTTAATTAATGAGATTCATTATTATATGAGAGAATAGAATATCACATTATTATACTCTCAGAGTACTGAATAATTACTCAATGGAAAACATACCTCAATATGTAAATGGTAGCTGACATTATCATCACAAATATGAAAAGTTGAAGCACTCTCAATGCACATGCCTTCTGCTTCTAGATTCCTTATCAGATTCGAGAGAACATCTTCTCGGTCTTTTTGCAAGCATATTTGTATGATCACATGACTTTCCTTAACTTCATGCATCGAGACCGTGGGAGCCTGAACTTTTTTATGTGGGGTTTGATTGAGTTTTTGTTGTTTTTCAAGTGCTGATAGCATATAGTTCTCGAGAGTAAGCTTCTTTATTTCATTCTCTAGCTCTGGAACGTAGTCAAGGACTCTATCAATTATCACTGGCGCACTCCATCTCTTCTGCAATATATTCAAAAAAGCACTGAGAGAAACCATAGCAAGTGTTCCAACTATACCTTTTCATTTTTGGGTTAAGTCCAAGCATTATATATACCTCAAGGAAGTATGACTGTCATAGTTTTCTTGGGCACATGCAAATGTTAATGTAAAGATACAGTGCTAGTCTAAATATTTAATACTTCTCCTATAACCTCCAAACGTTATAAGATTCTTAAAAGAAGCTAATTAATCTTTAATTACTAAGTTACCAATTATGAGTTCGGACCACCAATCCAATATCATGATAAATTACAAATAACTGTTATTCTAATACTAAGAATGTAGATTTGAATTTAGAATTCAATAGATTTTCCTAGTCACACCCTACTCTTTCATCACCTGAGTCAAGGCCAAACTGCCAAAGCCCAAAGAATAAATTAAAAGCAACTTCATGAGAGAAACTGATTGACTTTGTAATTAACATATATAAGATTAAACATGGATAATTATAACTGAACTGATCAATAAAGCTAACATTTGTTTTGCTCATTTATTTATCCAAAAATAGAAGAAAAAAAGGAAACTGATCTCATCCTATAACTTATTTACATTTAATTGATAGATAAAACTTTCTTAAAAAATTTAATCATTAGCTTATAATAGACCATGGTCATTAAAAACAATTAATTGGTACCATATAGGGGAAGATGATTTAACCATGAGAGTGATCAAACAAAATTTGTTGGTAGTAATTTGAAATTGTCTTCCAAAAGAAAGTTCAATAAAGGGTTTGTGGTTGTGTTAGACTCCACCTTTGTTCTTCGAGAATCCGCGGGTAGCATTGAACCAAGAGCCAGGTAAGAAGCATTGAGGTTCTTCCTCCGTACTCTCTCTTTAGCATTATGGTCTTGTTTCTTAACAACTGACCCTTCTTCTCCATTTGTTTCCACCACCTTTTTTCTAGGTTGTTTGCGTTTGAAACCATTGTTTCTCTCCCTAGTACTCTTAGAGTTGACACCTTTTCCAACTATTACTTTGTCAGTACTAGACTCAGCCAACACTGGAAGTTCTTGATCAAGAAAAATGCTTGAATCTAGTCCAAAATTAGTGTCATCATCTACATTAATTTCTTGTGGAAATGGCCATGGATTACTTGAAGGGTCAATATTAATGGTGGACAAATTGTCATCATTGTGGAAATTGAGAACATTTTCTTGTAAACCCTCAACAATATTCCTAGATTCCACCAATGCTGAATGTTCTTGCTCAAGAAACACGCTTGGATCCAACACATCATTGATGTTATCATCTTCAATAGTAGGCTTTGATATGCTGCTTTCTCCCAGAAGTGGCCATAAATTATCAGAAGCTTCAAGAAGCACACATGAAAATTGTTGTGAATTACGGATCATAATAAGCAATATTAGTGAAAAATAGAGAGAAAAGAGAAAAAAAATCCAACAAATAGATTTATCTAGTTCTGCAGTATGCCTACATTCACAGTGTGATTGACGAAAATCTTCACTATCAGAAAATAAAGGTTTTACAATGAATTTATAGTTGCTCCAAAAAAACTCTAAACTAATTAAAGACCAATATTAATATGGGCTGCTGTCATTTTACAAATTATTATTATTATTTTTAATCTATGCACTGGGGAAGACTTGGAAATTAAAAGCATACATTTTTGTTGTTGATGTTCCTAAAAGGATTTCCCATAAATGTTTATATTTTTCTTAATAAAAAAAAAGACCCCAAAATGCTAGATTAGTATAAAACCATAAAACAACTTTTATTCACAAATATTATTGAGAAAAGTTCAGCTCTAAAATGTCTGAAATCCTAAAATAAAGTTTTCACTTTGCAGATGAAAATATGGAAGAATTTATATATGCATCACTTACTTTCAAGGTAAAGCGGGTCATCAAGTCGAGGCTATACATCAAGGTGATCCATTTTCTTCCTTCATATCTCACAGCCGAGACTAAGATGTTCAGTGCATCCAAGAAATGAATCTGACTTAAATAACCTGTTATAGATTTATACTTTGTATAGCATACACAGATAAAAAATGTTTTGCAATTTAAACTAAGTTCTGGCAAAGTGAGAAACCCCATTTCCAAGTAATGTTTTATCAAGAACACAAAGTGAAGTTTTTGATAATAAATCCTTTTGAAATAATAGCAAAAATCTATCAAACTCAAAAGCACCATTATGTTTAAATATGAGATTGAATTTACACAAAAGGGGTTCATTACAAGAAAAAGTAGAGGCAAGCAAACCTAGTTAACTGATATACAAAACTTATAACAGGAAAAGAAAAAGAAAAAAGGTTAAGCCAAAGAGTAATAATGAAAATAAGGCATATTTTCTAACTATAATGATCATGAGGTTTGGAAATCAGTCAAATAGAACAAATTAGCTAGTACCTCTTATGCATCATCTCCACATGTACACATCTGTACTGCACAAAGTCAATGTACTATACGGATGAAAATGAAAAGAGTTTGATGATGGACAAAAGAGGAAGAGAAAGAGAGAGGTAAATTAAATGTAGTTTTCCATAACCTGTCCGTGACATAAAGCCAAAAAAAAGTATTTAAATAAGCATATTATATTAGTTTAGGACATAATCTATTAGAACCTTTACATTAATTAATGGCTTTGCTCAATAGGCTCTCTATGACATAAACCGAGGAAGATATTAAATAATGCATATTATAAGTGTACAAGGGCAGAACTCAGCCCCTTTAAAGGCTTTACATTATATTTATTTAAAAAGAAAAGAAAAGACTACTTCTATCTCTGAAGTACAATTAGCCATATAAATGCAAGTACAATGCTCTATGTAGTAGTACAAGCTTTTTCTATAACCCCCGTTACATTGGAGAAACAAATGTGATGAGGATGTTTGTGTATAATTTTAGATACTCATGATGCGAGCCAATCTAATTAGCTGACCCTGGCGGCTTCTAATTCTCTTTCACTCTTTGAGTTTAGGTTTTATGTTGATCCCATTCATTCCTACTCATCGATAAATTATTCAATCATCCCGTTATATTGTACAAATGGTCCTCCTTATCAATACAAATAAATTATTGTGAATTTCAATGACTATGTGACTCCTTAAAATTAGTAACTGATAACAAATAATTGTTTTTATATTTGTTGGAAGGATCACGTGTTATCCTTTCGTTGTAATGAATAATTTCTCGTTAAGTAGAGACAGATTTCAGAATCCTTCATTTGACTCATAGTAATTAATTAGTCAATTTTGTGGTTCAGATTTAGTTTCCAAGAATCTTAAGGTATATATGGTGCCACGCTGTATAACATTTTAATCCACCATTAAAAATTTTAAATTGACCCAAATGTTCTAATTAATGGATTAATATTGAATATGCCCAAAATTAATAGCTTAACAACTAACACAACCACATTAATAATAACTACAATCTAAAAAAAAAACTGACAAATTTTGGTGACGAAGTGAAAAACTTTTTAAAAGAAAACCACTCCAAGGATTATCAACCCCACAAGAAATTTCCACTATAAAAGAAAATGTTACAATCAATCATACTTACAGAAACTTTGTAGACTAGACACAAATTGTAATCTCAACAAGCGTTCAGTTTGCGCCCATCACGTCATGGACTCTAGAACTCTGGAATTTTAATGACGAATTG
>OU015763.1:5628614-5696084 GCA_907173295.1 Fagus sylvatica | reverse complement strand
AAGGCATATGACAGGTGACAAAAACAAGTTCACTTCTCTTACTCTAAAAGATGGAGGAAATGTCAAATTCGGTGATAACTCAAAAGGAAAGATCATCGGTATAGGTAATATTGGTAAAACACATTCTCTTGTTATTGAAGATGTTCTCTTGGTTGATGGTTTGAAACATAACTTGCTAAGTATTAGCCAATTGTGTGATAAAGGCTATAATGTAATATTTAAATCAATCATGTGCATTATAGTAAATGAAATTGATAATCAAGTTTTATTTGTGGCATTTAGAAATGAGAATGTCTACACTATTGATTTTGATAATATGACTTCAAAAGAATCAATTTGCCTTGCTGCCATAAATGAAAATAGTTGGTTGTGGCATAGAAGATTAGGACATGTCAATATGGAATTACTCTCAAAATTGTCTAAACTTGATTTAGTAAAAGGCTTGCCGGTTACTAAATTTGTTAAAGATAAAATATGTGATGCATGTCAACTAGGTAAACAAACTAAGTCATCTTTTAAGAAAAAGAAAGTTATTTCTACTTCAAGACCTCTAGAATTATTGCATATGGATTTATTTGGTCCTATTAGAACCGCTAGCTTAAGTGGCAAATTGTATGCATTTGTAATTGTTGATGATTACTCTCGCTATACATGGGTATTATTTCTTGCTCACAAAAATGAAGCTCATAAAGCATTTGTTAAACATTGTAGAAGAATTCAAAATGAAAAAGGTTATACAATTAACAATGTTAGAAGTGATAGAGGTAGAGAATTTGATAATCAAGATATTGAACTATATTGTGATCAAAATGGTTTTGGACACAATTTCTCGGCACCTCGTACTCCTCAACAAAATGGAGTAGTAGAACGTAAAAATAGATCACTTCAAGAAATGTCTAGAACTATGCTTAATGAACATAATTTACCTCAATACTTTTGGGCAGAAGCTGTTAACACCGCTTGCTATGTTATAAATAGAACCATCATTAGAAACACTTTAAATAAAACTCCTTATGAACTATGGAATAATCGAAAACCTAACATTGGATATTTCAAAGTTTTTGGATGTAAGTGCTTTGTATTGAATGATAGAGATAATCTTGGAAAATTCGATGCTAAATCCGATGAAGGTATATTCCTTGGTTATTCTACAAATAGTAAAGCATATAGAGTGTTCAATAAACGAACCATGGTTGTTGATGAATCTATGCATGTTGTTTTTGATGAAACTAATCCATTCCATATCAAAAATAATTGTGATGATGAGCCAATTTCTCTTGAAAATAAAGCTAGTTCATCTAACCAAGTTGATTCAAGTGAAAAAGTCAAAGATCAAGTGGATGAACCAAAAGATGAAGAAAAAGCGCTTCCTCCAACCAACAATGAAGAATTACCAAAAAGTTGGAACGTAGTCCATAGTCATCCTAAAGAATTGATCATTGGTGAAATTGAACATGGAGTAAGCACAAGATCAAAGCTCAAGGACATCTGCAACAACATGGCGTTTCTCTCACAAATTGAACCAAAGAACATAAATGAAGCTATTGAAGATGAATCATGGATCTTGGCAATGCAAGAAGAGCTAAACCAATTTGAAAGAAACAAGGTATGGACTCTTGCACCTAGACCCAAGGACCACTCCGTCATTGGTACAAAATGGGTATTCCGAAACAAAAAGGATGAAGAAGGTATAATAGTAAGGAACAAAGCAAGGTTAGTCGCTCAAGGTTATAATCAAGAGGAAGGTATTGATTATGGAGAGACTTATGCTCCAGTTGCTAGATTAGAAGCTATACGCATGTTACTTGCTTTTGCATGTTTTAAAAATTTTAAATTATTTCAAATGGATGTCAAAAGTGCCTTTTTAAATGGTTTTATTGCCGAAGAAGTTTATGTAGAACAACCTCCTGGATTTGAAAATCATGAATTTCCAAACCACGTTTTTAAATTATCAAAAGCTTTATATGGTTTAAAACAAGCTCCAAGAGCTTGGTATGAACGACTAAGTGGTTTCCTTATTGAAAAGGGTTTTACACGTGGAAAACTTGACACAACATTATTTCTAATGTTTGATGGAAAAGACATGCTTATTGTGCAAATCTATGTTGATGATATTATATTTGGTTCTACTAATGAAAACTTGTGCAAAGAATTCTCTAAGACTATGCAGGATGAATTCGAAATGAGTATGATGGGTGAGCTAAAATTCTTTCTCGGACTTCAAATAAAGCAAACCGAAGATGGGATATTCTTAAATCAATCCAAATATGTCATAGACTTACTAAAAAGATTTGGATTGACAAATGCTAAAGCATATGGAACTCCCATGAGTCCTTCAACAAAGCTTGACAAAGATGAGAAAGGTAAACCGGTGGACGTTAAGCTATATCGAGGTATGATTGGTAGTTTACTTTATTTAACCGCAAGTAGACCCGATATAATGTTTAGTGTATGTCTTTGCGCCCGATTTCAATCATGTCCTAAAGAATCACACTTAATTGCAGTCAAACGAATATTTCGATATTTGCTTGGAACCATTGATTTAGGATTATGGTACCCTAAGTCAAATTCATTTGACTTAATAAGCTACACGGATGCGGATTTTGCTGGTTGCAAAATTGATCGCAAAAGCACTAGTGGTACTTGTCACTTTCTAGGACACTCACTAGTATCATGGTTTAGTAAAAAGCAAAATTCTGTGGCCTTATCAACGGCGGAAGCCGAATATGTAGCGGCCGGTAGTTGTTGTGCTCAATCTCTCTACATAAAACAACAACTAGAGGATTTTAAAATTCTTTTTGATCATATTCCCATAAGGTGTGATAACACAAGTGCCATAAGTTTAAGTAAAAATCCTATCCAACACTCTCGCACAAAGCACATTGAAATTAGATACCATTTTATAAGAGATCATGTGCAAAAAGGGGACATTGAACTTGAATTTGTGAGCACCGATAGTCAATGGGCGGATATTCTCACGAAACCTCTCATTGAAGAACGATTTTGCACAATTCGACGTGAAATAGGTATGGCTAGATACGTTGATATCAAATAAGCTTAAATTTATTATCCTTCTCTTTGATTCAACTATGTTAAATCTATATATACCTTAAGAATTGAATATAAAATGATTTTATGCATATCATGTTCATAAAATTGTTCATTTTATATCTTCCTAGTTATATTGTTTGAACATTCAATTATATGCCCAGTTCTATGTATATTTGCGTATATGTTCATGCATAAAATAAGAAATAAAACTCATCATTTAAACAAACTTGAGTTTATTAAAAAGAAAGCCATAAAGGAGAAGTCACCACAAAAGGAAAAACCACTACACTTCCCACTACATTTATTTGGGGATAGAGCGAGAAGTCAATTCCTTCACCTCAGCTAGTAGCTTCTCGTACTGCTTCTGCAGCTTATTAGTGGTCTTGCTCTGCTCTGTGGACCGGATTACCAAATCATCGGCATAAGAATCCACGAGCGCCTTCAGCCTTTTGTTCTCCTCCTTGACCTCCCCTACTTTCTTCTTACTCTCCTTCAGCAACCTTTGTAAAATGGTGACTTGAGAACGCAGCGTTTTCACTTCCATATTCCTAACATGAAGACGACGTCCCATGTTAGAAACAGTGGCAGTACACTGAATCGTGAGTGCCAATGATTCATTTATTATTTGTGGGTCAGTCCTCCCAGCTAAAACCTTTGCATCCTCCGGAGTACAAAGACCGGCAGCTACTGCGGTGGCAGTCTCACCATTCAATATCACTGAATCAGTTACTGACACAGGGCCATTAATTGAAAGGAAGTAAGGACGCCAGACTTCTGGCATCACACTAGGTGTATCATTTAGATTAATTGTTTCTGGTTTGTTTTGAGAAGAAGAGGAAGCCATTCTAGAAAATCTAATAAGAGATTAAGCTAAAAGTTTGAAAATGATGAAGTTCATCGAAAATTAGTGTGTGTTAAATAAACCTCAGATTTTTGAACACCAGCCTGTACCTATCACCCGACTCCCGAGATTTTTCTTCAAAATTCAACGTTCAAATCTCGAGATTTAACGTATACGGAAATATCACAGACTCAGAACTCGATGCGTCGACAAGATCTTTTTTCTGAAAAAGCAGAAATTTTTTTTCAAACTTCCTGATTTATCGGTGTCTATGGCGTGCGTAATTGGATAAGTCAGACACGTAGCGTCTTCTGAACCATTCATTCACACTTACGACACGTAGCAAAATCTGAACCATTCATTCACACTTATGACACGTAGCAAAATCTGAACCATTCTTTCAAACAGTGCGTCTGTCCTATAAATTCGCTTCACCTCTCCACTATATACTCACACCTCTCCGATAATATTTTCTCTCATTCTTTAGATAACACTCTAAGAGGATGCAGCATCATTTAGAGATTCATAAAATCAAATACTTGATCTTCTCAGATAGAAGCAAAATTATTATTGATCAAGTTTCCACGAAGCAAGATTATTATTGATCATGCTTCTCGGTTGAAGTACCTCTCTCATACACCAGGTTGATGGGAAGATCTTTGGCATACACTCCAAATATATCTTCCTCATCAAAATCATCCCGTTCATACAACTGTTGATACACCCGAAGCTTTGTATGACAGAAGAGAGAGAGTACGTACTATATGGGCATCATCCCATGTCCTTCCCGGATTGCTTAAATCATCAGCATCTTAGGCATACGGCAATATTCAACCGAACCCCCAATCCAACCAAACCACTAGGATGAAGAATCTTACAAATATGAATGTATTTGTTTTATTTCTTTGTACCAAATAGGAGAAATATGTTATATTAGTTAGTTGTTCTATGTTTGAACTAAATCAAAGGAGAAATAAATTTTTTTTTGGAGATATTGAATATAATATTTATTTTTGATGATGCCAAGGGGGAGAAAGATATGACATTTTTTGAATGTATTGGTGAATTATTATATCTTGCAATAAAATGCGCATATATGTTGATTGCTTGATAATACTTAAATGACAAATTGATCTATGCATAAAGATAGGGGGAGATTTAAAAATCTCTAATATAAAGATATGCATTATTTTAGGGGGAGCTTTTCAAGAAAAGCTTCAAAATCATAAATCGTATAAAAATATCATATCATATGTGTCATCATCAAAAAGGGGGAGATTGTTAGCCTCAAGGTTTCAATAATTATTAATTGGCTAATTAATCCAAGGACATTCATGTAGTTTTGATGATAACCATGATTTTAAGTTGTTCATTAATGATATTTTCATATGAACTAATGATTTATGTTTTAAAGCTTAATTTTGACTATTGATTTAATTGGACCAAGATGGCCAATTCAAATATCAAGCAAATGCAAAGTTGACAAGTTGCAAATTCATTGAAGATCAAAGTCATCAAGACTCAAGACAAAGAAATCAAGCTCAAAGACAATGATCCTGAGACATATGAGAAGTAAGAGTTAGGTTTTGTAAAGTTTATTAAGATTTGATCTTTAAGGCTCAACTTTAAAACCAACTTCAATTGAAAAATCTCTTAAAGTTTTCAAAGACAAACTTGATTGGTTGAAATTCAAATATAAGACAACCATATCAATTGAAAAATCTCTTAAAGTTTTCAAAGACAACTTGATTGGTTGAAATTCAAATATAAGACAACCATATCAATTGAAAAATCTCTTAAAGTTTTCAAAGACAACTTGATTGGTTGAAATTCAAATATAAGACAACCATATCAATTGAAAAATCTCTTAAAGTTTTCAAAGACAAACTTGATTGGTTGAAATTCAAATATAAGACAACCATATCAATTGAAAAATCTCTTAAAGTTTTCAAAGACAACTTGATTGGTTGAAATTCAAATATAAGACAACCATATCAATTGAAAAATCTCTTAAAGTTTTCAAAGAAAGCAACTTGATTGAAATTCACATGCAAGACAACCATATCAATTATGGTTGAAAAATCTTAAGAAGAAAAGTTTTCAAAGAAAGCAACTTGATTGAAATTCACATGCAAGACAACCATATCAATTATGGTTGAAAAATCTTAAGAAGAAAAGTTTTCAAAGAAAGCAAATTGATTGATTGAAAATCAAGAAGAATGCAAGACAACATGATGGCTATAAATACTACCCTTTCTTCATTTCTAAACATCAAGCATACAAGAGAAATCAAAGATAGAAAAGATAACATCTTATACATCAATCCATCCTTCTCAAGCTTATATTTTCATATCATTCAAAATCCTTGATTGAAAATTTCTCTAAACACTTTTTGAGCCATATTGATCAAATCCTTGATATACTATTAGAGTGAGCATATTGTGTACAATTACTCTTTGAGAGAGCCTTATCTTGTACAACAAATACTTTGTTGAAACCTGTGAGTATTTTGTTAGGGTTTTAGTATAAATCCTAAGGAGTGAAAAGGATTTTTCACTCGGTGGTTACTCTTCACTGTGTAAGGAAGATTTGTAACGGTTTTATCTTCACCCGAAAGAAGATTGTCAAATAGTGGATTTGGGGAATCCTCAAGAAGTGTTCTTGAGGCGGGGACGTAGGCACGGAAGCCGAACCTCGATAACAATCATCGTGTTTGATTTTCTCTCTCTCTATCTCTTACATATTTAATTGCTTATATATATACTTGTGCTTGATTTCATATCATATCTATATTGCAATTGAATTGTGATCAAACATTTGCTAAATCAACATTTGCTATTTGAAGATAGTTTTTAATTCCGCATTTAAATCGAAAAAGTTTGCCTCAACCTAAATCACCCCCCCTCTTAGGTTGATATTTGGGTAACAATTTTCTTTCATTTTTTTCTTTTGGATATGTCACAAAAATAGATAAAAGTAGTGAAAGTGGTGGAAACATGAACTTTAGGTGTAACTATATGGAGGTACACTTCTTTTATTTATTATTTTGGATCTTGATTTGTAATTTAAAGACCATTTAATGGCAATGGATATACTTTATTATCCATAATTGCTCTTAAATTCACATAAGCTTATCAATATATGGAAAATATATGCATCATAATATATAAAAAAAAATTTAATAAAACATATATCTCTGCCGTACCCGTACCCTACTTTTCTAAGAATTGTCATATCGCCGTACCGTACCGGTACCCGTACCCTAAAACGTACCTATGCTTCTTAGGTGCCAGGCAAATGCCTTACGACCAAGGTTTGAATTTTATTCGATTCTTGCTCTTCATCACACTCAAAAACCCTATATTCCACTCTTTCACTTTCACTCTCACACACATTTGCACCACTTCCATCCACCTCCGCCAGCTACCATCGCTATAGCAACCATCAAGGTGTGTGTGTGTCTCTCTCTCTTCTTTTTTTAATTTATTTGTTAATTATTTATGTTTGTTTTTTTAAAAGATGTTCTAATATTTATGCTTTTATATATATATATATATATATATATATATAATATATCATGCTATTTATATATATATATTCTCACAAATGTGTGTAGTTCCCCCATTCCACACACACCATGTAATTACATGGATAAATGATCATTTGGGAGTAACCCCAAGATGGGGGCTAGAGGTTTCAAAGCCAAAAATTCATAGACAAAAACCACTAGGCCAATCCCTTAAGATTAATAATTGGATCATTAATATTATTTATGGGAAAATTATACTAACCTCCCTTGAGACTTGTTAAAATTACACTTACCGTTAAATCAACAAACAGAATTTGGGAAACTATAATTTTTCCCTCACTTTTAAAACAAAATTCTCATTTTATCACTCATTAACAAATTACAAAATTACCATTTAATCCTTGAGCAACTACAACAAAACAGCCAAAGCCGCCAGCCAGCAGCCCTACAAAACACAAGACCATATTCCAAAGACAGTAGAGGTCGGATCGAGATCTCGTGCAATAGTTGAAACGAGCAATAATACATGGATGGTTTTTGTAGTTGAAAAAGCAACTTTCAATCTCAGTCGTCCACGTGCTATTGCCCGTGCAAAGGGATCTCGATCTGTACCAACCCCACCTTGTGCTAATGGCGGCAATTCCTTCGTTTCAACACCATGACGTTCTATGTGCCTGTTTTGTTCCGTTCCATTGGCTTCGGTGCTAACAGGGCTTTGATAGGTTTGGACGCAAATTGTTGTTCTTGGTTTACAATCCATGGACACAATCTGGCAAAACCATTGGTTCTTATATCGATAAGTTGAAGACCCTTCCATCATAAACTATCTGATACGACCCTCTCGGCCTCAAGCTACTCCACGTCCTCTGCGAGGTGCTATGGTGACAAGTAAAGAACAAAATATTTATGGTTATACTTCGAGGGATAACCAAACCTCCTTAAACAAGGAAAGCTTGATTCTTAATAAATATTCTCGTACCTATTCTCATTAAACGTGGGCTTTAAATAGCCAAGTAAATTACAAACATAAGCAAATATTAACAGCTCCTAACACAAGTCATAATCAACGTCTAACTCCTAACAATGATAAATCCTAATCAAATACTAACTCCTAAAACAGCAATCCTAATAACAGCAACTCATATACCTCTGTTGGACAGTCTCACTCACACAAGAGTTTTATTTAAACTATATTACTATCACTCCTAATATCAATCCTAATAGAATTCCTAATCTCACGCACATCAAGTACGTAACACTATCATATTCAAGTATTTCTAAGTAAGTTTAGATAAACTTACGAACAGGGCCGGCTCAATAGTAAAGCCACTTAAGCAGTGGCTTGAGGCCCCCAAAATTGGGAAGGCCCCAAAATTTAATAGTCCATATAATAACCATTAAAGGCCTAAATGTTTTTTTTTTTTTTTTTTTAGTAAGGCAGCAAGCAATAAAGTGACAACTGAAACACGCATCTAACGTTTCTCTCTCTATTCCATTGTCCTCATAGCAAAATAATTAATTCACTTTAACTTTCTTTTTCTCTCTCTATGTGTCTCTCTTCTAAACCCTAAAAACTATTTCTTTTTCTTTTTTTCCCTACCACCCCCACGCCCCTGCCCCACTATCTTGACTACTGGCTACTGCTCTAGCCTTTGCACCTCTATGTATCTCTCTCTCTCCCTCAACCTCTCTAATTAGTATCTCTACATACTTTATACGCCTCACTTCTATCTCTACAAATCTACAATAGTCAATAATTAATATTATTTTTATTTTCATTTTTTCTTGGCTTCAAATTTGAGGATTTGAGTCTTGAGATCTTCTACAAAATTGGATTCAACACATAAATAGGTAATAATATCAATCTTTACTCATTGTCTCACTTGAATACATTTTTTTTTCTTTGCAATTAGAGTTTGTAATTGTAAATTAATATTTCTTAAACTAAGTTAGTAAATTGTGATGTTCATTGTTCAGGGTTTTTAATCAGGTTCTATTGTTCTATACTTCTCTATTTTAATTTTATTAAATTTTACTTCTAAATTACTTTTTTTTTTTGCTGGAAAAGTTTTTGTTATTGTTTTTTTGGAAAAGTTCTGTTGTTTTTTAAATCACTATATGGCTCCTCGAAAATATGAATCTTATCAAAAACTTCAAAAAAAGATTAAGTGGATTAGCGATTTTATCAATTGAAAAAAAAATGTTAAAGAAAATTGATTATAAAAGTTTGATCAATAATTTTGCATCTAAAAGAGCAAGAAAAATTAAAATATAATTAAAAAAAATCATAGATATTAATTTAATTTAGTAAAAAAAAAAAAAAAAAAAAAAAAGCCCCAATTTAAAATTTGGCTTGAGGCCCCCAAAAAGTTTGGATCGGCCCTGCTTACGAAAAGTTAGTTTATTTAATTGATGGGAGTACTAGGAGAGTTCCTTAATAATTTTTTTGAATTTTCATTTAATTACTGCAAGGGTATGGTACCCACAAAAAAACTGTAAGGTATCGTAGAATGACCCCTAAAAAAAAAATGCAAGAGTCCATAACGATCCTATTTTAAGTGAGAACTAGAATTGCAAATGCAAAGGGCTAAAAATTATATATGGGATAGGGTGCTGTGTAACTATTGGGGAAATTTCTTTCTCAGTTTTAGATTAGCGGGTTGTTTAGCTTGTGTCTTTTTGCAAATGGTGCTGCCTTGTATTATGTTTTAGTGTTGTGTTCTGTTTTGAAGTTCTTGTAATTCAAATTTCTTTGTGTTGATATAAGTTTCTCATTTATATATATATATATATATAACATAAACACAATAAATTCTTTAAAATAGATATAACACAAGATAAGACACCTCACATCTCCAATACCAAACACACAATACAACAAACACCATAAAAGGATTTATAATTACTCAAAAGAAGTATCCAACTAGCGAATATTATTACAGAAAATTACATTATCTCCTTGTGAATCATGATAAACATTGCAGGAGCAATTAAGAGAATAACAAGACTTATGAGAACCATCACCACGCATCATCGTCCGTCTAGACTATTTGTTATGTCATTATTTGATTCTGGTCTATTAGAAGAAGTTGAACTAGATTGGTCTCTTGTTATGCAAAAAGCTGGTTGTTTGGGAGTTGGAAGGTTTGTAGTTTCACTATCAAGCATCTTGATAACATTTGACATGGTGGGGCGATCACTTGGGTCGTCTTGTACACATAAGAGACCAATATTTATGCACTTCACAAATTGATCTGCAATGCAAGTATCTCGTAGGGTCTCATCCATTAAATCCAAAATCTTGTTGTCGGTCCACAACCTCCAAGCCTGTGACAGTAAACAAACATTGGTATTTAGTAAAAAAATAACCATATGTATACATAACCTTAGAATGATGTAAAATTATCACCCAAACGTAGATGATTATGAAAATTCAACACACTTACATAACCTAGAAGGCTCATTGCTTGTTCTGATTGATAAAAACCCGTGTTCTTCCTTCCACTTATAATCTCAAGTAGAACTACACCAAAACTAAAAACATCGGATTTGATTGAGAAGATTCCATCTAATGCGTACTCCGGAGACATATAGCCACTACATTGCAACATATGTAATAAATTATAATATTAACAAGGCACTTATGTACATATTGTTTAAACAGAGTTAGAGGGTTGAAGATTAGCCATAATATATAATAAAAAAATTAGCTGCAATAATCATAACAATCATATTATCTATATCTATATGAAACCTACTATGTTCCCGCTACTCTGTTTGTGTTTGCCTCTGTTTGTTTGCCGCCAACAATCCTCGCAAGTCCGAAGTCAGATATTTTGGGGTTCATTTCATGATCTAGAAGAATATTACTAGTTTTCAAATCTCTGTGAATGATCCTTAATCTAGAGTCATGGTGAAGATAAAGAAGCCCTCGAGCAATTCCCAAAATGATGTTGAAACGCATCTCCCAATCCAAAAACAAGCTTTGCCTTTGATCTTGTAAATTTCCATTTCGAATTTGAGAGAATAATTTTAGCAACTAAAATAAGAAATAATGTCAACATAACATGGATAGTAAAAGATTAGGAATTAGGTTTAGAAGCCAACCAAATATGAAGAAGTCTAAACTTTTGTTAGGCATGTACTCATAAAGTAAAATCTTTTCATTCCCTTTTATGCAATATCCATAGAGTCTCACAAGGTTCCGATGCTGAAGTTTTGCAATCAATACCACCTCGTTCTTAAATTCTTGTAAACCTTGACTTGAGACACTTGAAAGCCTCTTTACTGCAATTTCTTGACCACTTGGAAGCTTACCCTGGGACCGAAATTCCCAATACACAGTATTATCATTTACCAAACAAGTAGACATGAATATTAATAACCAATAATTGCTGAAATTACCTTGAAAACAGGCCCATAGCCTCCTTGTCCAAGCTTGTTTTCATTTGAGAAGTTGTCTGTAGCAACTAGTATGCTTTCCAAATCATAAAAAGGTACATCAATGCCTTTCTCATCCTCTTCATTGAACTCACTTGCATCTATCAAGTCTTGGACATGCCTTTCATTGTATGTATAAATACGATGTGCCTGATTTCTTTGATCAATTTGCCTATTTTCTAAATTCAAAAGACACTAATGTATCTTAGTTCACATTTTAATTACACAAAGGAACTTATAACTGGGTTTATTCTGATTCAAATGAACAAAAGACTATGCATTTCACAATGTGCTTACCTTGTCTCTCGACCATCTTTCTTCGCCATATGTACAAAAAAATAATGGCGCAGAGAATAATCACACTAGTTATTCCAACAATCAAAGGCAATGTCATCCTTTTTTTTGATGTCATCCTTTTTTCTGATGCCAAAGAAACTACAAGAAAGAAAAAAGACTATTCATACTTCAACATATAGAATGTGAACATAAATCTCTCAAATCATAAATGCGTTTCCAGTTTATGCGTTATATACTGGATGGCATTTTTTAATAAAGATTACCCTTTATCAAAAAAAAAACTCTCAAATCATGTTTTGATATAGTGATCAGGCTCAAATGATAATAAGTGGAATTTTCATAACTTTGTGCAATTATAATGTTTATTGTAGTGGCTATTGCAGAATACAGACTATAACAATATATGATATGTTAATTACAATGAAATTGGTGAATACGATTTTACAAATTTTAGAAAAGACCTCCCAACTTTTACAGACTATACCTGAGGTAGTGTTGCAGTAGAAACTAAAGTACATCGGATCACCACAATTTGAGCTAGTGCTCAGTGGATAGGGGATCATGTTTGTGCCACAAGGGTTGCAATTTCTTACGGTTTGTTCTGCAAAAGAATCAAGTTTCAAATAGTGATGAATAATTACAAACAAATCAGACTTGTCCTTATTAACCTATAATGAACTTGACTAGCATTTTGATATAGCAGTGAGCTGCTAGGCATTGCAAATCTATAACCCTAGCTCTGATACCATTTATTGGATCGGGCTTTTGACCATCTCATCAAAAACCCAATTGGTGTATAGTGAGGAAAGCCAAAACTTTTTATGGCATTCGAATCGCACCTCACAAGGCATGTCAAGAGCCATCCACGTGGGCAAAGCGGCACTGTTGATGCCCAACATAATATTTTTTTTTTCTTTTTCGGTAATGATGGTCAATAATTTCAATTATAGGCTCATCTTGACAAAATTTAGGTAGAACCATACTCTTGTCAAATTCATTATAAAAAATAAAGTTTATCCGTTAGTACTACTATTATTGTGTTCTCATCGTGTTAAGAGGGGCTGTTTCTTTAACATCTTGTATAGACCTAGGGTTGGACTATCACTACCAGCAGCTGGCAGGGCCCGCCAAGGTGGTTTCAAAACTTTCTTTTTCATATTTAATACACTTTGTATTTTTCCTAAAGTACAATACTAAAGAAAACTAGAATGCAAATGTAAATATAAAGAAGATAAGAAAGTTGAGAGCGAAAATAATTATGTGGTAATACTTAAAAGCCTACATTGTGATGATTTCTGTATTTTTTACAATAGAATGATATGTCCTTTCTATAGGCTACATAGTTAAAAATATTCATTAAATCACACATGAATCAAGAAAACATGATTCATGTACTTCGATTCATGCTCATTAAATCATACATGAATCTCTTGATTCATAAATTTATCACATGAAGACCTTGATTCATTGTATTATTACATAGCCGAACCACAAAATTACATTCGTTTTATAAAAGTTGAGTGGTTAATTCAGAAACTAAGTAAATATTCCAGCAAATTGAAGTAAAAAGGAACAGTTAGTACAGTACCTATATCGGAAATTGCTACACGGACGAAGAGGTTATTACCATCGGGATGCTCCTCTTGAAGATTAACTAAATCCTGCTTCCAAATCCAGCATGAGCCTTGTTCATATGAATAAGACTTGCAGTCGCAGTTTGTAAGGCACACCTTTCTGCAATTCATTTCATTTGTAACCTCATACTTTTGATCTGGGCTTTCCTCTACTACCATCATCTTTAAGCTCAAGAAGGTGTCGTTGTCGCCACAGAACTTCGAATTTCTGACGCACCCATCTGAAAAATCTCCAGAATGCCACATCTGAGGGACATTGGGCATGAACCCTGGCAAACATTTGCATGCCAATTTATTGTTTGGATTACAGCTACCAAATTTTCCACAAAAATTATACACACTACAATTGTTACTCGGCTCCGCCTGCATCAATGACGGAGTCCCGATCGAGTTCTGTCCCCAATACTCTAGTTTCCCGCTAAAATGCATCACCAACCTCGCAATATCATTCTCTGAGAGGGCAGAGAAATACATTTTATTTGAAAGAGGGACTTGACCATAGTTCACGATTTTCCAGTAAATCATCCCTTCTTTTTCAATGATTAGTGTTTTCTTATCTTCTACGAGATCTGCCCTAAACGTGAAGTTCCCCCTTCCAGGGTCATCACGGTCTCTCCAAGAAGTCAAAATCAAGTTTGAATCCATCGACATGCCTGGAAGAAATGTATCAGTGGGATGTTCAAAGCTCTCCCACGAAGCCATCTGACTAACTTCGTTGTATACCATCAGGTTTCCAGAATCCGTGAGATTCACAGCCTGGTATGTACAATAATCACACCAATAATCCTCCGGAGACCAATAAGAATTCCCGCTACTCGTATCCCATACCTGGATGTAGCTATGATTTGCAAATCCGAAAGCTCCAGTTGCATTGATAAGAGGGTGATCTCGGTTGGCAACCCATACAACTGTTTGCTTATCCCTCGTGTACCATATTCCAACATATCTTTTGTGGTCAGAACTTCCATTAGGAGTAAAGAATCCTAATTCAAACTCTCCTCCAGCTGAAACAAGAGTTTCTCCATTGTCTTTAATCGACTCACCAAACTCCAAAGAATGTTTAGCAGCGCAATAAACATGAAAGGAACACAACAGTGGTATGTAAAAGATGAACATGCAGTTTGCAGACCATCCTTTCATAATGGTGATTGCTCCCAATTTTCTTCTTTTGGTTACCATAATAAAAAAGAGCACATGAAAAACTGGAATTTTCTTTGTTGTTTGAAGCAGAGCGTGGTTAGTTACTCATGATCTAATTGCAGCAACTGCTGCTGTTTTGGCTTGTTTGTTACGAAAATGCCCTGTTTTGCCCTGTTATTCTATAATTTTCCTTTGACGCAAAAACTTCTTGGTCAGCAATTTTGACTTCCTGGGTGCATGGGTAGCAATTTTCACCATGAAAACAAAAAACAGTCGCCACTGCCAACTGCCAAGTCAAGAGAGCGAGTCTCCCCTTGAAAAACATTGCAAAATAATACTCTCATAGTATTAATTATTTAAATTAATATTATTTTGAAATAATTTGAGAGAGTAGCCTTTCTTTAAAATCTTGTTTCTAAATCATGATATTAAATGTTAAAATTGTGTTTTAGAAACTACTTTACCTGAGTTTTGATGATTTTTTTTTTTTTTTTCACCTTGAAATCTTGTGTGAGAAACACGATACTAGTGTTTATCAATTTCTCCCAATGATTTGGTCACTTTGCCAAATCTAAACCTCATCCATTTCACCTTCAGTCATCCTTACTTACCCCACCATCAGCCTCTGTCACGGCTTGGTGTGCGAAAAAACAGTCCTGAATCTTGTGGGGATGTAGCATCTTACTAGAATATTTAGGAGAATTATTAGAAGTTGTTATCAAGTGTTTGAATTTATTTTGAAATTTTATTTTCTAATTTCTAATAGGAAAATGTTGGTTGTAACTGAAGCCCAGTTTTCACATTGGAAAACACAGTATAAATAATGAACCTAAGACATAACATAAATTAAAAGAAAGGTCCAATTCTCTTCAAAAAAATAAAAATAAAAAAGGTCCAATTGATAGTCAAAGGACCAGTAAAATGAAAACGTGTTGCCATGGAATTCCAAAGAGATGGAAAATTTGATGGAAAAAATGCACAAAGCATTAAAGTGCCTTTTGCAAACTAATTAGAATCAAAAGTGCCTATTGTCTCTCCCTCCTCTTCTTAGTACTTTCTTTTTGGCCAAACTTGTTAAAAAATGCTTTTTTTTTTCTTTGGGCCAAACATGACTCTTATGATGTTTATTTGAAAAATGGACTTATTCAAAAATCATATTTTTTCAAAGACGAGTTTTGGTCAGAAGTCGTCTTTTGTAAAGATAACTTTCACGTCTAATTTCAAAAAAATTTATCTAAAAGTTGTTGTAGAGACAAATTTCATACAGATGAATCACAGATGTCAATCGAACTCCCCACTTATCTCAGTGGTGGTTTGAATCCTCTAGCGAGCTCTACGACCCATCCAAAAGGGATTTGCATCCTGTCCAGTTGAAGATTTTTACATTGTGTTCTTCCCTCCATTCCGGTGTTAGTCATACGGGTTTATTCCCCTTACTTGCGCGTCGTATAAGCGTTGGCAAGGCACATTGGACGACTACCTCAAGAATTCCTCCGCTCCAATATATAGGGGAGTTTTCTTACATCCCTAAGTATTGGGAGTGGTTAGAAGATATACTCAGCCAAAATAAAAAAATCCTCACTGATGCTAAGATTTATGGCACACTCTACACCTCTCTATTCACTTATGACCGGAATGTCCATGCCATGCAAGCTTTCTTCGAGTATTGGTGTCCAGCCACAAATACATTACATACATCCGTAGGAGAGATTTCTATTACTCTATTGGATCTGTGTCGAATTGGAGGGCTCCCCTTGTATGGATCTTTTTACGATGAAGTTGTTCCGAGCGCAAAAGAGATGTCAACCCTCCCTCCAAGTTGCGAGTATTTATTCTCTACATTCCATCACCTGAGTCTCGAGCTTGGCGGCCCCTATTCGGTCACTTCTACTGAGTGGGTAGGGTTTTGGTTTCGTGGCTCCGTTAGGTATCCAAAACCTCCTAACAGACGGTCTTTGAAAAGAGTGGTGAGGGGAAAGTTATCCCACAATCCGCGCGGGATCATCACGACTCATCGTAATCAATGTCGTACCGAAGACGAGGAAGCCCCTTTCAGAATATTAAAAATGTCGAAAAAGACGAAAGAAGAGACCTAGCTAGCTGCTCTCCTGTCATGTTGGTTGGGGGAATTTGTATTCCCTAGTAAAGAGGTTAATTTGATTAGGCCTGGCATTTTCAAGGTCGCAAGCTCAATGGCTCGTGGTAAGAAGAACTGTCTCACAGTCTCGATCTTAGCTACTATCCACAAAGGCTTGAACGATATCGCGTCTTCCTTAGTTCCTAATAAGTGTGACACTACATTCCCCGCACACTACTTGAACACATGGTTGGCCGAATACTTTGCCACTCATTTCGACTTGCTTGAGGCTAGCCCACTTGATCCATGTATGGTTAGATTTTCCGGAGAAGGTGCAGCAAAGTATTTTGAGAAAGCTGAGGCACGAAAGCTCTTCCATTCCATTACTAAGTTCAAGTTTCATCGTCTTGCGCTCTTCAAGGGACATTAAGAGATTTTGGAGGATAATGATCAGCTATCCGACTCCTATGTTAATTACTTTATTAGTCAACGTCCCAGCTATTTATCATCTCGTCGTGGTGACTTAAGCGTGCTCAAGCTTTATAGTCCTCACCGCTTTAGTCGTCAATTTGGGTTCACTCAAGACATCCCTAGGGAGATAAAGGAAGATCTACGCACTGCCACCTTAGAAAAAGTCATGAATCTCTGGCATCAATGCCTTCGTATCAACACAAAGTCGCAGTTTTTTGGTCCTCTCTCGTCCCTTCAGTGATGCGGCCCCTTGTACGAAAGATTACATGGATTGGTGGACTAAAAGATCTGATGGTTTCTTCTCTAACGACCCCAGTCAACCGAATGGGAACATTGGGTCAAGTAAGCTGATAGTCAAGCTGAAGCGGCGTCATGAAAGTGATGAACGTTCAGAGCATCGAGAGGATAACAAGTTATCTTTAAGGATTTCGGAAGGCACCGATGAGACATCCGACATTGTTTCTACCTTTAGAGGGCCTGATAAAGCTATGACGTCTCATGCCAAGAAGTTGAATGAAGAGGATGGGATCTCATGTTCCGATCATGGAAATGAGATAAGTCGAAGTGACTCGGATCATCATTGGCGACGTAGGAAATATAAGGATAATGTCATTGATGATGCGAACCACGAGATTGTTATGAAGACGACTGAGCCTTTTATTGACGTGGACACGCCATCTCCATTTTCTGGCGGTGATAAACAAGTGAATCATTCTTTCCTTTTTGATTCTGCTAACACGGAATCTGTTAGAGCCCTTTGTTGTCTCTTTAATGATCCCATGGTTGTTTCTGTCATCCATGAACTTGTTGAGGATGAAAATCTTGACATTTCTTTGTCGTAGGTTGGCGTTGATTCTTTGAAAGAGATAGAGGCTGAATGTCGCAATATTCTTTGAAAGAGATAGAGTTTAGAAGTTTAGAAGTTAATGGGAAAACATCAAGTACCAATAAAGTGTTAAGGTGGGCAGTTTAGGCTCCTGCCAAGGAGGGACTTTGAAACTTCATGTGTAGTATCGCTTTAGGAATCTTGCGTTTATAGGACCTACCCTTATCCCATTTTTGTCAACTATCTTGTAGGCACCATTTGTGTAAACTTCGTGAACAACATATAGGCCATCCCATTTTGATGTGAACTTATTTCCGATCTTATGCAAAGTGTTGATTGGCCTTCGAACTGCGAGTACCAAATCTCCTTGTTGGAATGATCGAAGCTTGACCTTCTTGTTAAAAGCTCGAGATAGTCGCGCTTGGTAGCATTCGAGGTGTTGTTGAGCTTCTAACCTCTTTTCATCAAGTGCCTTAAGCTCCTCCAGTCTCAGTCGGGCGTTCTCCTCATTTGTAAGCCCTTCTTGTATAGCAATTCGAAGAAAGGGAATTTGTCGCTCCAAAGGAAGGACTACTTCGACACCGTACACCAACGAATATGGAGTAGCTTGCGTGGGTGTTCTGTATGTTGTCCAGTACGCCCATAACGCTTCTCTGATTCTCTCGTGCCAATCTCTTTTCGAGCGTTCCACCACCTTTTTCAACAAGTTACAAAGTGTCTTATTGAAAGCTTCAGCAAGACCGTTGGCTGGCTCATAATACATAGAAGATTTATATTGCTTAAACCCGAACTTCTCGCATAATTGGTCCACCAAACTATTGTAGAAAGGCTTACCATTGTCTGTCATGATGTAACGAGGAACGCTATTTTGATAGATTAGGTGGGTTCGGATGAAATTCACGACATTTTCTTTCTTTACTTCCTTTAGAGATATGACTTCTGCCCTTTTAGAGAAGTAATCAGTCACAGCCAAGATGTATAAATGGCCAGCTGAAGACTTAGGCAATGGTCCTATGACATCAAGTCCCCATGCATCAAAGGGCCAAAAGGCAACCGTAGGATGCAATGGTTCTGGTGGTTGATGAATGTAGTTTGCATGGAGTTGACATGCTTCGCATCTTTTTGCATAGTCCATGCAATCCTTCACTAT
Source organism: Fagus sylvatica (assembly GCA_907173295.1). Taxonomy (NCBI): domain Eukaryota; kingdom Viridiplantae; phylum Streptophyta; class Magnoliopsida; order Fagales; family Fagaceae; genus Fagus; species Fagus sylvatica. The sequence goes on along the minus strand of OU015763.1, from coordinate 5,676,628 downwards.
CGTTGGCCAATAATACCCCATCCGTTTTATCCGATGATAAAGTTTAGGACCGGATTGGTGGGCGCCGCATACTCCATAGTGGGCCTCCTCCATGGCTTGATCAGTTTCTCCCTTTCCAAGGCATCACAAAAATAATCCATCAAAGGATCGTGGATACAAGGTGTCTTTATAGTAGATGAAGCGAGGTGCCCTTCGTCGTACCTCGGTCTTGTGGCGAGAGTCATTAGGTAGCTTACCATGTTCTAAATAGTCAATCAAAGGTTGGCGCCAATCCTCGTCCTCCACAACAAATACTGGTATGGCATTTGTCTCACTTGTATATTCCTCTGTGAAAGTGAGTGCCCAACAATTGCAAACTGGCACATTCACCCTTTCTTCTTTTGACAATGCCAACGTAGTGGCCAAGTTGGCAAGAGCATCTAAATAAGGAACCAAACCTTCATTCTTGACTTCATAATGTGTTAAGAGTTGATTGATCACTAACTTAGAGTTCCCGTAAACCTCTAAGTATGAGATTTTCATGTCAAAAGCTATTTGGAGGCCAGCGATAAGGGCTTGGTACTCGACCATATTATTTGAGCATGGTTCGTTAAGCCTGAAGGCGAATGGTAACATGTGTTTTTGTGGTGAAACAAAAACAACACCTGCTCCTAACTCTTCATGACGCACAGCCCCATCAAAGAACATCATCCAAGGCGGAAGGATTTTTGTGTATAACACGTCTTCGTCTGGGAAGTCATCCGATAGCTCCCAGTCGGCAGGTATGGGATGATCAGCGAGAAAATTTGCTAGTGCTTATCCTTTAATATCCTTTTGCAAGACATACGCAATTTCAAATTCTTGAAAGGCCACAAACCATTTTGCCAATCGCCCAAATATTACTGGCCTAGACAAGATGTACTTCACTAGGTTCACCTTTGCAACTAAATGTATTGTGTGTGCTTGCATGTAATGCCTCAATTTGTGAATGGAGAAGAAGAGTGCGAGACACATTTTCTCTATGGGAGAATATTTCAATTCTACTCCAGTTAGCTTTCGACTGAGATAATACAATGCTTTCTCCTTTTCTTCTTCATTCTTCTGGGCCAAAAGAGCCCCAAGTGATTGTTCTTGCATTATGATGTATAGTATCAAAGGTTTCCCTGGTATGGGAACCCCTAGGATAGGCGGATTTAGCAGGTACTTTTTTATACTCTCAAATGCATTATTGTAGGCTTCATCCCACTCGAAATTGGTATCCTTCTTCATTAGCCGACTAAACGGCTGACATCGTCCTACTAGGTTTGATATAAAACGTCGAATGTATGCAAGATGACATTGCAAGCTTTGCAGCTCCTGTAAATTCTTCGATTCGGGCATCCTTTGGATAGCATCAATCTTAGATTGATTTACTTCGATACCTCGATGTCAAATGATAAAGCCGAGGAACTTTTCAGACGTGACACCAAATGCACATTTTAAGGGGTTCATCTTGAGCTGGTATTTCCTCAGTCGATTGAATACGATGTGCAAGTCTCATATATGTTCCTCTCTTTTTCTTGTTTTAACCACTAAGTCATCGACATAACACTGAACAATCTTATGAAGTATATCGTCAAAGATTTTTTGCATCACTCGTTGATACGTTGCTCCAGCATTCTTAAGTCTGAAGGGCATCACTTTGTAACAATAAATTCCTTTTAGGATTCAGAAGGCAGTGAGCTTCTTATCCTTAAGCGTCATTCGAATTTGGTTGTATCTTGATGAACCATCCATGAATGATAATGCTTTGTGACCGATGGTCGAGTCTACCGTGAGCTCTGTATTTGGCAATGGGAAATCATCCTTGGGGCATGCCTTGTTCAAATCCCTAAAATCGATACAAACTCGAATCTGTCTATTCTTCTTTTTTACTAGGACAATATTCGCAATCCATTTTGGAAATTGTACTTCTCAAATGAATCCAGCTTGCTCAAGTTTGTTAACTTCAGCTTCAATTTGGCGAAGGAGTTCTGGTCGAAAACGACATTGAGCTTGCTTAACCAGACGTGCTTCTTGCTTAGTAATTTATGTGTAAAATATTGTAAGAAATTGATAAAATTTGTATATTTGTGTCAATTTGTGTATTAGAGTGTGTTTTTGTAATAGATGTGTTATTTATTGTAATTTATATGTTAGTATATGTAAAATTGGTGACCTGAACAACTGGTTACAATTTTTTTCAAAATGACAAAAATACCCTGATTGGAGCCTCCAGTTACAGCATATAAGTATTTTCTAAATAAAATAAGCTAAAAAAAGCTGATAGCCAACAAAGTACAGACCCAAATAACAAAAAGGATTACAAATTTGTTGACCAAAATTTGGAAAAAAAAATTCTATAAAGTTTATCAAGAAATTGATGTGGAATTTGTTGGGGAATTTGTCAAGATCAAAAAATAAATGTGACTTTGAGGCGTATAATTACTTTCTTTAAGATGATAATTGTCCCCATTCTAAAAGAGTTTGGCTTCCGGGTTAAGGCAATTCACCTCCAAGATACAACAAAGTCACCAATTACAGAAAGCAAATTTTAGTAATTCCTTTAAAGAGTATTTTTACAAAATTGTGTATTTGACAATGAAATCAGGCACTTTATCTGTAGACAATTTAATTGGCACCATTCTAAAACAATATAACCTTTCAGAAAATAACTTCCATGAGTTAGTTATTCTTTACATAAAAAACAACTTTCATGAGTTACTTATTTTCTACACCAAAATCACACATGCACGTGCCACATGTCCAAGTGCCAAATGTGTCACTAATGCCTTTAATCACAACTCACTTCTATATCACTATATATTATAACAAATATACAACAATCCCCCACTTAGTGATATGAAGTGTTTAGTCAAATACTGATTTCATCACGCATACAAGAAGGTATCTCTCGATTTAAACCTCAATTATTGTAAGCATTTCAAATTTCGAACAAACTCAATGGTGGCCTCAACTTAAACCAAGACTTTTTGTGTCAGAAACGGAAAATACCACACACATGACTCCATCCAATTTCAGCGAATAAACTCACAATAATAATAATAATAAATTTCACTTAACCAAGTGCTCCATCCTGGCATTTCATGAACATTTCCAAAAGTAAACCTTAAACTATTATCAGAAGTTAATCCATTTCTTATGTTCATATAAGTGAAGTTTCTTTTCTTGTCCCTGTTACTTTAGACATTTAAAAACAACACGAACTTCATTAAGAGTAAACACTCATCTTAAATTACCGTAACAATCCGCACTGAATATCCTAGAACGGGTTTATCATAATAAAACATATATGTTTCAGTGCTATCTCAGCCACATAACTGTAACTTGTTATTACCCATTAAACCTTAAAATTATTTGTTCAATTATATAAGATTAGGTTCCCATTGCCCGTGACATTTATATAAAAGGTTTCAAACCCATTCCACTAGATATTTCCTTTCACCCATTTCTCGAGACACCTTTGGTAAAAGAATTTTATCAAGTTGTCACTTGATTTTACGTAAAAAATAGTTATGAGCTCATCAAACTATTTATTATCTTACGTATTCAAGTCTTAGACTCAAATATCTAGACTTCTCATTTCTCAAATTATGGTGACTTCACTCTTACGGTGCAAGATATAACTATCATTGGATGTGACCACATCTCTTTTATAACATTTTATGTTATTCTTTTCCCTTACCCGTTGCCAACCATACAATCTTTATGGTGGATTAAGAAACTCACTTCGTTTCTTCCATGCCTATTAACTGGTTCTTCCACCAAAAGTGAATATCCAACTAAACATGGATTTTCTCACTTACAATAATAACCATTATTGGTATCCTATTCTTTGGATATCCAATTATGCAATGCTTTCTAATGATCTTAAATTTGTTTACAAAACTTTGAAAGTCTATGTGAAAAACATGTAAATATAATACAACACATGACACACCATGTTATAATTGCACTAGAACACTCAAGTCATGCTTCCAATCACTTCACTAAATTTTAGATTGGAACAAATGTGAGTTAGCTTCTTTGTACTTTTGAAAAGTATTAAACCAAGAAATTTCATTTCATATACAATGAAAAGCATCATCTCAATCTCAATGAGAACTTACATTGTCTACACAGTATGTTACTTCATCTTAATTTCCATTTCCAATAACTATAGACTTTCTTATGATTTTAGGAAATACAAACTCATGGGTTTATAAAATCATATTTAATTTTAAGATCATAACTCATAGAAAGCTTATAAGAGGTATATAAAAATTGAGACTAAGTCACTTTCAATATTTTGACTCTTTTGTTGTTCACTTCGTGAACTCATTTCTATTTTCTTAATATCACAAATAGAAATTCTTGAATTACAGTCAAGATTAGTATTTGATAGGTTCTGAGATATTTCAAGAATCGTAGAATTTAACCTCAATAAATTCATCTCTTGATTCCAATATAATTTCACACTTAAGTCACCAAGACTTTAAGATTCTCAACCTGATCCACAAACACATCTTTAGAGTCTTAGCTTAGTCTTTTTCCAAGCCTGAAACTCTTTTAAAGATTACCACACACTTGGATCTCAATACCCCACATTTTTGGGTTTTAACATTCCATAGCTTATATAAAAACCCCCACATTTTGAAATAATCAAGGTTCAAATTTACAATTATTCAAAATTTCACATCCACTTATCTTTAGGCTTAATCCTCTCACCCCTCACTTAATCATTTCCAAAATGATCAATGATGCCTACCTTCAGAATAAATGTGAATTTGAATTTAAAACTTAGCTACATTCCATATAACAATCAAATCAAAGTGATTCCACCACAATGCTTGTCATAGTGCATATTCAAACTGAAATCTTGCGCTCATTGACACATTTTTCAATTCAGTCACTTCCATGTAAATTCTCTTTACATGCAATCAAGTGGGATTATGCACTTATAACCCTTCCATTTTTCTTGCATTTTTGTGGTTACATTTCAGGCATCAAATTTATGGGTTTTAATCATGTGAGAGTATAGTGAGTAAATCCACATAAGTATATTACATTACATTCTATCTTTCACAAATTAATATAATTACTTTCACTCACTAAATATGCTAAACATAATAATACTAACAACAAATATTATTGCAATATCATGTGACAAAATAAAAAGCACTATTAAATTTACCAACTCATAATTCACTAGGATGAAAATCCTAGTTGTGTTCGCGTTGAGTGCATTGGTATACATAGATCTACCAACTGGATGTACATTGCATCTCAACCATATCCACTTTATGTTCTTAGGCTTCACACACTCAAGCCATTAAATGGAACGTGGGTCCCGTGGGTCACCATTCATCTTGATACACCATGACCAATTGGCTATGCCTTGGTCTAATGGTTCTTTGCATACACTATACCCACCACCAAGCAGCAAAGCCATGAGGCCTCTTAGATCAATCATGGGCATATATAACCGGTGATGTGCACTTTGTAGTCTTAAATCACCCCACTGATTCAGGGTTCACCACGAATAATATGTTGCTACTTTCGTGGCTTCGCCTATCCATGACCATGAGCACGCCTTGCAACCTTCCTGGCCATTAGAAAAACCGTTGGCAGCGTCATCTCATCCTTCTTTTGTTTTCTTCTTGGCCCAAAACGATGCAATCACTGCTACTCCAAACTGGACCACCATTCAATTTAGTCTTTGGTCGCACATCCATTGCCGTCTACAGTGTCACCACGCTCATCTTCTCACGCTTCTTAATTCCTCATTTTGAAAGTCCGCATTTCATATTCTGACAGAATTGAAATTATCACCTTAAAATTGTTGGGGAACTTGCCAAGATCAGAAAATAAATGCGACTTTGAAGCGTATAATCACTTTCTTTAAGGTGATAATTGCCCCTATTCTAAAAGAGTTTTGCTTCCGGATTAAGGCAATTCACCTCCAGGATACAACAAAGTTACCAATTACAGAAAGCAAATTCCGGTAATTCCTTTAAAGAGTATTCTTACAAAATTGTGTATTTGACAATGAAATCAGGCACTTTATCTGTAGACAATTTAATTGGTACTATTTTAAAATAATATAACCTTTCAAAAAATAACTTCCATGAGTTAGTTATTCTCTACATAAAAAATAACTTCCATGAGTTAGTTATTTTCTATACCAAAATCACACGTGTATGCCAATATTATATCTATTTAAACAAAATACACAATTTTGTTCCAGGAAAACAAATGAAACCGCCATAGCCACCCCCCCCCCCCCCCCTTTTTTGTGTGTGTGTGTGTGTGTGTGTTAAGCAAGAAGAAATTCTCATTAAACTGAACAAGAAACATCCCTCAAATAAACCTTCTACATTGAGGGAGGGAAAAAGTCAATATTACAAAAGGAGAAAAACTGAGATTGAGCTGCAAATTTGGCCAAAGTATGAACCACCGAATTCATGTCTCTACTAACCCAATTAAAAACAACACTAGGAAAACTACATAAAAGCGATTTAACGTCATGACATATCTCATAAATAGACCATGGGTAATCATCTAGTCTTCCTTTACAAGCATCAATGCAAGTCTTTGCATCCCCTTCAATAATACAGTGCTGGAATTGGTAACAAACAGCAAGATTTAATGCCCATAGTAGAGCTAACGCTTCAGCCACCATTGAGTCCCCAGTATGTACCTTCTCTGTAGCTGCTAATAGAATTTTACCATGATTGTCTCTAGCTACTACATAAAGCCCTCTCTTGAAAGTAATAGTTATAGCATATTCCATTTTTTGATATGCTAGTCTTGGTATGTCACTAGGAAAATGAAGATGGATTAGTATCTAAATCCTCTTTTCTTTTCTTTTTGGTTAATAAAGCTGATGTTATTATTATTTTTTTAAAAGGAGAAATTGTTGTGGAAATAGCTGTTTAAAATAGATACCTGAATTTTTTTATTTTTGGTTAATAAACTAAAACCACCTTTACTTGACTTTAATTACTTAATTAATTTTCCTATTATACCGAATCCTTATTTGGGGAGAACACTTAGGTCCCGTCATGGGACTTTTGTTGATTTTGATAAAATTTGTGTGATTTGTATGTTGTGTCCATATTAATAAATGCGTGTTTTATTGTTGTAAAAATAAAATGTGTGAATTCTGGTAGAATTTGTGATAAAGTTAACTTTATTACAAAACTACACACATTTTACAATACCCTAATAGAAATTTATCAAAACACACACAACATTTTATTAGAACACACAAATATTATAAATTTTGACGGGATGGTCCAGCAGCAAACCTAAGAATTTCCTCCCAGTTTGGTTTGGGGTGAGTTTGTTGACTTGCCAGCCATTCAAAGTCATACAAAAACAAGAACATAGCGGTGACACCATGTGTGAGTGTGACCACAGTGCAGAGTGCCAATTAGGCTGGCCAAACTTTTGGACTTTTGCAAGTTCCCATTTCCAAAAAGAAGTAAAAACTACTACTAAAAAAAAGGTTTAAATACTATTTTGGTCCTCAACTTTTGACCTTTATGTCAAATTAGTCCCTAACCTTTCAACTGTGTCAAATTGGTCCTTAACCTTTCAATCTTGTATTAAAATGATCCTTACTATTAAGTGTTGGATGGAAAATACTAACGTGACTAACAATTTATTTTTAATTTAAAAAATATATGACATGGCATGCCAACTCAAATTTTAATAAAAAAAAATAAAAAAAAAAAAAAAAAAAAAAAAAAAAATTATTAATATGAAACTCAAATTTTTTTTTTCAAATCCCTAATCCCCTTGCACAGCCATTCACCGCCCAAAGTCCCCGGTCAGCGTGCAGTAACTCTTCCAAAATTGTAACTTACATTATATGATGAGGACTGTTCTTTCAAATGTTCATACAGTGTCTAGCGTAGACTGCGGCGGTGTTTCTTGTCACCTACATATCGAAGAACTTCTAAGCTTGGAGCAAATTTAACTACCTCCGAAGCCCAACCATCCGTCACACTCAAGGGACATAACACCACTGCAAATAATTGAATAAAAATAAGAAAGCAAAGAAAAGTATGAATCCAATCCAAGACCAGAAACAAACACTTCATGAAGTTCATAATCAAACAAAAAATGTCCTTAACTTACAAAATGGCCCTGGAGACTTTTTGTGAACCTTCACATAGCTCGAGAAAAAGATAGCTTGCAAAGTCTTGCCTAGTCCCATCCATCTGCCAATGACTGTATTAGATTCAAAGCACACTAAACAAAATTTTGCATGGATTTCTACACTTTACAAGCTTCTTCTTTTCTTTTTTTATAATGTAAGTTTATCTAAAATTGCTTGCTTCGTTTTCGGAAGATCTACTGCACGCCACCTAGTACTTTGGGCAGTGAATGGCTGTGCAAGGGGGTTAGAAATTTTGAAAGAAAAAAAAATTGAGTTTAATATTCATAATTTTTTTTATTAAAATTTGAGTTGGCATTTTTTTATTTATTAAAATTTAAGCTAGAATGCCATGTCATATATTTTTAAAATTAAAAATAAACTATTAACCATATCAGTATTTTTTATTCAACACTTAACGGTAAGGATCATTTTAACACAAGATTTAAAGGTTGAGGACCAATTTAACATATTTGAAAGGTTAGAGACCAATTTAACACAAATGCCAAAGGTTGAGGACCAAAACGGTATTTTAACCTAAAAAAAATTATTTACGGTATCTTAATTCAAAATATTAATCATGAATTATAATATTGCGTTTGTTTAAAAGAAATACATTTATTAATGTGCAAATATTTTCTCCAAATCGAGTCCTCTAAAAATATATATAAATACTCATTTGAATAACATACTAGATTATAGAGGAAATTTATTTCAAACAGGTTTGAAACAAAATTTTGCTCTTTACCAATAATTCACATTCAACAGGATTTTAGATATTTGTTTCGATATTTTATATATAATTTTATTTTCTTAAAAAAAAGGTGAAAAAATATAAATGTTTTCACAATTATTGACATCTTATCTTAATCACAACCTATTATCTTAAGAAAATATAAAAAATTGTAAAAAGGAAAAAGTTGTGTCAATGTTGCTCTAAAAAAGGAAAAATAGTCAAATAATTACATTCACATTGGCCCTTGGATAGAATTAATTTTCCTCTAAATCTAGTTAGAAAAATCTCCTTCTATCCAAATTAAAAATATTGGATTGGAGTTGAAGTCTTGCATGAACTTTCAAATTGATGTGCTGAAGAGGAAAATGTTGGGCCGCACATGCCGGTCCATAACAAAATGAAAATCGAAAAAACAAAAGAAAAGAAAGTTTGAAAGATTAGAAACGTTATTCCAAGTCTCCGCACACGGTCAAACCGCGTTTCATTCCCACACATACTGTCTCTCCCAATCCCAATACCCCAACACTTCTCCTTCTTCCTCTTCTTCCTAAAACCTTATTTATGTTCCTCTTCGTACATGAAATTATTAGGTAGTCCGGAGTACAAGCTCAACAATCTTACCTTGTACTCCCAGCCAATAAGAAAAAGCCAAATCATAAAAAACCTTGACGTAAGCTAAAAAGCCATGTCATCCAAGAAACTAACATGATGACTAGCCTTAAAGGCGCTACGTGTCCCAAGGTTCGTCATTAGTAAGTTGTCGAAAGGTATTTCGTAGCCCTTTCATTTTATTTAATGTCGATTATAACATCAAAATCATCCAATTCAAATTTCATCTGTGCACTGTACGAAATTATTCAAAATTGAGGTATTTTAAGCTTTTCTTTCTTCTCTCTCCACCAGCAGGAAACAAAATCACTCCCTCTCTCCCTCTCTCTACGGCAGCTCTCTACTGTCTACATCCTCCTTCCACGGCACTAGCGTTTACTTTCTTAGTCTCGGTGTCTGGCACTTCTCCTCCGTACCTGGCGGCCCGGTGGCTCCTTCCTCCTTCCCGGCAGGTATATCCTCTCTTTTTCTTTTTCCTTCTAAAATATGCTTTGGCTTTGGATGTTGGATTTGTGTGTGCTCTCAGAGTTGGGTTTGAGTTTTGGGTTGGTTTTGTTTGAGATTTAGGTTGGTTTTGTTTGATTTTTAGATTTGGGTATGGTTGGTCTTGCAAAAGAAATGAAACATTGAAACAGGGACATTGAGTATTCTTATTTCTTATATCAAAAAAGTATTCTTATTTCTTTGATGTTATTGATGCTTCAAGTATTGCAATTTCATATATTTGATATTCTGTAGGTTCTTGTTTGGTTATCAACTAATTTTGCAACACCTTTTTGTTTGTTTGTTAGGGTTTTGGGGTAATGCAACCCTTTTGTTTGGTTGCTGAGAAAACATAGGAAAAGAAAAAAAAAAATCGTTTTTTTAATTGTTAATTGATATTGGTTTTTACTAATTGGTTGGTTTTTACATTGCAGGATGTAAAGTTTAATAAACTATTAAACTGAAAATATTGTTTTGCCTTACCAAATGATGGCTAAGGTCTAATGTAGGGGTGGGCACGGGTCGGGCGGTTTGGGTTTGGGGGTAAAATACCATCCTACTCGACTGAGTTGGGTTTACAAAACCTAAACCCGTTGACCGTCCATTCAAGTGGTCGGCTCGGGTGGTCGGGTTGGTCGGGTTATACAACAAAAATCACCACTACAATAGCAACAACAAATAACTACACCAACAAATCATCAACACAACAGATCAAGAGTGAGATCGAGAGTAAAATGGAAACCTGGAGGCGGCGGTGGCAGATCTGAGAGAGAACTTGCCAATCATTGGGTTTCAATGGCAGATCTGAGAGAGATCTTGCCATTTTCTTGTTCCTCTTCATCTTTGTTGCTCAAATCCATCCTCCCAGCTTCAAGAAGCTCTTTCTTGCTCGAAAAAGCGTCTGGGTTCTTCGAATCCTTCATGAACTCTCCTTCGTCGGGACGAAACTCAATGCCAAAAAGTCAAGAACTCAACGCCAATGCCAAGAAGTCAAGAACTCAACGCCAACGCCAAGAAGGGAGAGACCAAGAGAGTGAGGGTGAGATCGTGAGGCGGCTGTGTGATTGGATCGGGGGGCGTGGCGGTGCAGCTGCTAGGGTTTGAGGATGAGGGAGAGTAATTGTGAGAGAGAGAGAGAGAGAGAGAGAGAGAGAGAGAGAGAGATTTTGTGATTTGAGTTTCTGAGATGGGTTTGGGTTTTTTAATAAAAAAAATATATTATACTTATTTGGTCGGGTATCCACCCGACCAAAAACATGAAACCCGCGGCCCGCCCGAAACCTGAATAAAAATTAAAACAAAATCCGTATCCGTCCATTAATGGTCTCTCGGGCGGGTGGGCGGTTACTCGGGTTGGCCGGTTTTGTCGGGCAGGTTGGGTTTCGCGGGTATATGCCCACCCCTAGTCTAATGTATACATAGCCAGAAGCTGTTACAAACTTACAGTGAATAGAGTTTGGATAAGATACAATTTGTATATATACAGTAGAAGTATGAGTGAAACTCTCCTAAGTTGTAGCAGATTTAAACTCTATCTTATCATTGTTATTTGAATTTGAAGTTGGCTCATTATCTTCAATTGCTGACTTATCTCTATCACAACACTATCACTTGAATTTGTATGTTCACTACAATTTGAAGTTTACTCGCACACGCAAGGAGTTGGATTTACCAATTTTGCAACTGAAAGTACACATGAAAATCTGTGTTAGTGTCAGTTTCTGGGCCTATGGCAATAATTTCTTGTAATTGATGCATTAAATAGTATAAATAGTCTTCGTCCTCTTGGGGTTCAGCCACTAGATCCCCTAGGGATTTCATGATAAATTTATAAATTTTAATAATACTCATATCATTGAATTGATCTTCTAAATTATGAACATGGTTTTCTAAAACTTTATTGGATCCTAAATCTATTTTCTTCTTTCTATCTAGTACGGTCATTTGTTTAAGATTATTTGGTATTGAAGAACTTGGTAGATTAATATCATTTACCAATTTTGTCAAAGCTTGTACATTTATCACTTACTAGGGAAAAATGAATTTTTAGGTTGTAGGTGTGTTCTTGATCATTATTTCTAAAACTGATTTGTATCACCTTGAATTTGTCATTGGTGCAGGGATGTCCAGCTTTTCTTTCCTGTAACGTGCTGTGAAGTAAAAGCTTTTTAGTTGTTTTGTTCTTGTTTCACAGTGTACTTGACAACTATAAATTGACACGAAATGGATGGTGCAAGAGGTCTCATAACTCAATGAAGTGTTGCAAGTAGAGGCAAATAAACCGTTCACGAAATCAAGTCATTTTACTAGTTTAGGTTCATGTTTTGTATAATCTTTGGCAAATGTAAACTTCAAATTAGGATTTATTAGTGTTAATGTTTTGTAATCAGGAGCATTCCTTTGTGTTTATAGTCAAATGAATTACAATGAGATAAATGATGCCTATGGATAACATATTTGTTTGAATAACAATGACACTTGAGCTGAGACTTTAATTATTGGTTCAGAATCAAACTCTTTGAATATCTCTTTGCTTGGGTGTTGCTGGGTTGTTGTCTCTACTGCTGTTGGTTTATCTGTTGTAATTGTAGGATTGGATGTGATGTTGTCTCAATACAACCTTATTTTACATTTCTAGGATTCTAGACTATGCTATATGAGAAATAGTTTTAGTTTCTAAAAAACTCATGATTGTAAACACCTCATGACAATATACAAATGGTAAGAATTGTATATAAATACAAAAAATAGTTATCGTATTAGTGCCAACCAACATTGTGCTGCTTTTTGCTCTTTTGCAACTCAAAATTCATAAACTAGCTCCCCAAGGCTCAAGCTCAGTAAAGGCTCAAGTCAGCCAAATAAAATGTTGACAACTTTGATCCGAAAATAGAAATATATAGACCTCAATAATATTCAAATCTCAATTTTTTAATATATTTCACTCTTTGCTGACAACTTCAAGTCCAAAACGTATATATATATATATATATAAAATGATAGAAACAGTACTCACAGAAAACTTCTAAAATCTCATATTTTTATTTACTCTAATGTAATATACAAATCTCATGTTTTTAATGAATTTCACTCTTTGCTAACAACTTCATATAAGATACAGTAAGTCTTAGTGGTCTTCTTTCTGTCATTAACAATGATGATGCTTCTAAGCCTTGGAGTTCTCTCTCTTGAAAACATGGAAAGATCAATGCCAAGAAAAGCATTCATCAAGTTCATTCCAGCCATCCCTAATAAGGCAAGCGGCAGCTCAATGCTCTGTCCAAACTTCTGAGAAACAACAGAATTCCATCAAATATTTCACAGAATTTCACACACAAAAAGAGAAAGCAAGAGCAATCCAGAAAAGAGATGACATGTTTATGTGTATTGTGGCAGATATGTATGTAATTTCATTGGGACTATAGCATATATTAGAGGAATGTGTACAATTATGGATGTCCTAGTATCAGTGACTAACCAACCTTCAAACAAATTCTATCCTAGTAATTTGGCTGTGGTCTTTTCTGATAGGAGGAGAAAATTTCCCTTCATTTTTTTGTGGGATGTAAACGAGAATTATGAGATCCTATTAATTAATGGCATGGAAGCATTTCAGACAAGTTGGTTACAACTTACAAGCATATGCTTATTAAAGTTCAAGCACCAGTTAGAATTCGTAGTTGCATATTAATAAGTGGGCATTATTCAACAGTAGAAGACCATCAAACAAACATTTACACAAACACCTTGCAGGCAAGCTTTCAACCAAGAAATCCTAGTTGCTTCAGCAGAGTGCATCACCCCTGTGCTCTTTGAGAGAGCTGGATAGGACCAAGCCAAGAGCAGGATAGGACCAAGCCGCACAAAAAGAAAGACAAACATGTACAAATCAAAACAGTAACTGCAAGACACAATTGGGGAAAATTTGCAAATCCTAATCAAATTGTAACCTAAACCCTAAACAAGATATTCAATCCCAAAAATATACAATTCAAATCATCATTACTGAGTTCCAGGTACTGTATATAAGAAAATTTCCACAAAAAAATCCGCAATTTTTTTTTTTTTTTAAATCACACTCACCTTCAGCCGCCGTTTGTGAGAGAGGAGAACAAGAGGTGAGAGAGAGACATCATGACTTGAATCGTTCGCCGGTGACGGAGATGAGAGAGGGTGAGTTCGAGTTGGCACAACCCACAACTGCAGCCACCGTTCGTGAGAGAGGGAATAAGAGGTGAGAGAGAGAAAATCAAGACTTGTGGCTGAAACGTGAATATAACCCTAACGGTGTTAAGTTAAAGTGTTCCAAGATGTTTATGTGGCATTAAGGCTTATGTCATCTCATTTTTATGACATAGGGTTTTCTTAATGGCTGGGAGTACAAGGTCATCAGAACTACCTAATAATTTCCCCACTAACAAATCTCAAAGCTCAAAGCTAGATAGAGATAACGAGATGGGTTATTCTAGATGCTACTGGGTTTAGTCTTGCTCATTACTCTCGCCGCCACATCAACAGCTCAGCCTGCAACAACATTCAAGTGCATTACCACAAAGGCCACGTGTCATTCTCTAATTGACTACGTATCTCCAAACACCACCACCATCTCCACCATCCTATCCCTCTTCCAAATCAAGAGATTCCGCGACCTCTTAGGCGCGAACGGCCTCTCGAACTCCACGTCACCCAACGAGACCTTGAAAGCGAAGCAGAGGATCCGAATCCCCTTCCCTTGTCTATGCGAGAACGGGACAGGTATCTCCAACAGAAGCCCCAATTACACGGTAAAAAAAGGCGACTTCCTGTACCACATCGCTGCCGAGATATTCTCGGGGCTGACAACGTACGAGACAGTGGCGCTGGTTAATAATATATCTGATCCTAACAAGATTGATGTTGGACAAAAACTGTGGATCCCATTGCCGTGTAGCTGTGATGAGGTGGCAGGGGCTAAGGTTGTTCATTATGGACACGTGGTGGAAGCTGGGAGTTCGGTGGAGAGGATAGCTATGACATATGGGACTACAGAGGATATCCTGTTGAAACTCAACGGGATGGTTAATGCCAGTCAGCTTTTGCCCGGCCAAGTTCTAGATGTTCCTCTCAAAGGTTTTTTCACCTTTTACCCACTTTCTATCTTTTTGTTTTTTTGCTTAGCTTTTCTTTTAAACCCTTTTTCAACTACAAAATTTTATATATAAATTCATGTGTCAGCATTCATACAAAACTTAAAAATATAATATCGTTGAATTGACATCGAACACATTCATTCACGTCAATTTATAAGGATTTTAGTAAATAACCTTTTTCAGAATTAAGTTGATAAGTTGTGTTTTGTATTTTAAGAAAAGATAAATTGTGATTTTTTTTTTGCTAAATAAGATAAATTGTGATTGACATAATATTATATTTACGACTTTATCTTACAAAATATAACCTCTTTGGAGAAAGAGTTGTGAAAATTCTATCTTATTATCATTATGTCATTGATCGGATATTCGGCTTAATGATAATCTTCCTTCTCAAAAAACCTCACTTCTCTATAAGGGTGTAGTCTTCAAATAAAATCCAAAGGATGTGAGGCTCGGGACAAATCAAAACTTTTATTAGTGACAAGACATGCTTTATGTCAATGCATTAATAATTTTGAAATATTATTATCATGTCATGTGCATACTACTTTATTAAATTCCTTAAACTTTTAAGAATTTATTATGTTTGAAACTGAGATTTTATTTATTTATTTTAATAATTCAATAATTGGGGTGAAAGATTTGAATTTTGGATGTTTTTGTTAAAAACACAAAGAGATGCCAATTATTAGATCGGTATGAGTAAAAAAAAAAAAAAAAAGAATTGATCACACTTGTTAAAACTATAAGGGAATAAACAAAAATAATGGATAATTTAAAGAAAAAAAATTGATATCTGACATATATAATCGAAGGACTCAGAAAATTATGTCTTGACCTTTCTTTTTACTTTGCCTTGCTCCCATTTTGCTTATATAGCCTTATAGGGTAAACTTGAAAAAATTGCTTATTGATATAATTTGATTTTGGCTTGGCAAAAGAGAACCCATAAGAGCATAGCCTTATAGGGTAAACCGGCTTGAGTGCTAAAAATTTTTGGCTTATTTATATAATTTGATATTGATGGTTCTCCATAGCTCTCCCCTCTCTGGCAAAAGAGCCGTGGGTGTGGGTGTGGTTGTGGTGGTTGTTTTGGTCTCGGCGTGGTGGTGGAGCCGTGGGTGTGGGTGTGGTTGTGGTGGTTGTTTTGGTCTCGGCGTGGTGGTGGAGCCGTGGGTGTGGGTGTGGTTGTGGTGGTTGTTTTGGTCTCGGCGTGGTGGTGGACGTGGGTGTGGGTGTGGTTGTGGGGTTGCCGGTGGATTGAGGAGAGAGAAATGAGAAATGAGGAGAGAGAAAAAAAAGTTAAAATAAAATAATAAAAATATTATTTTAATAAAAATAAAGATAAAATAGAGAGTATTTAAGGTAAAAATGGGCTATATGTGAAGATAAAATGAAGAGTTGTGTTGGAGTTGCTCTAAGGGGCATGTTAGCACCGCACTCTGCGCCCAATTTGTGAAGAAATGAAATCATCCTTTCATATTCTAGGCATGCTGGCACGGCCCACTGGTTATACCTATAACCAGTGGATACAGCTGGTATTGTCAAATCTCAAATCCATTAGGCTATACTGTCCCCCACAGGCCACAGCTTGTCCTCTATTATCAGTTGTCAATATTCAAAATCAATACTGCTCGCTGCACACTGACTTGTTGTCTAGCATAGGTTTGACATATAATCGGTGGATCCACGTAGCTTAGTATGTTTTTATCTGCATAGCTTTTCTAGAACTTTTTAAACTAGATTCACTATTTTTGGATATATGTTAATGGTGACAAGTTATCTCATGCCACAAGGCCCACAAGTGAGAGTGTGAGACGCTCCATTAATTACTCAATTATTGGATGTACCAAATGGAATAAGTGTATAGAAATTTGCGTTTAAAGATAATTTTTTCAATCAAGGAGAATGATAATATGTTCCAGCTCATCCTCATATCTCATAGAATTATAATATAGCCAGGATATAATTATATTCAAGTACAACTTTCAGTTCCTAAGTGGGCCTAACAATCCAGTCCAGGATCAATTCTTTATATAATCAAAGCTTCAAATTATTAGTGAGACCAATTATGTGTCTCTTAAGACTCATATTATTACCTTGATTTGGTGTTTTAGTTTACGGACTAAATGATGCTCAATTGTTTTATTTGCAGCTTGTACATCCAGTGTAAACAGCAGCTCCTTGGACTACCCTTTACTTGTTTCCAATGGCACTTATGTCTACACTGCTAACAGTTGTGTGAAGTGCAATTGTGACTCTGCGAACAACTATACGTAAGTGTATAAACTGAATGGCTCTTTGATATTGTGTTAATTACTTTCTTGCCTTCTTGTTTATTACTGCTAACAATTCTCAAGTTTCTAAATTTATGTCGTTTTGCTTGTGAAACCAGACTACAATGTGAGCCTTCTGGAACAAAACTATCATCTAACAGCAGCTGGTCAACTTGCCCTGCAGTGCGATGTGGTGGTACAAACAATCTAAACCTTGGCGATGTCACAACTTCGACGACTTGTAACAAAACTTTCTGTGCCTATGCGGGTTACACTAAGAACACCATTTTTACAACCCTTTCCACGGAGTCCACTTGTCCTGCAGGTTGGTGCAAATTACTAGCTCTGTTCAGTGCTTTGATTTTGTATGTTCTAGACAGTGGCTGACCCAAGATTGCTAGCATTAGTAATTTTCACTTGAAATACAGAGAGTCTAGGTTAATATTTTATCTAATGGATCTAACCGTATACGGAGTACACATCATTTAAAATTTTAAATGATGTGTTATTGAATTTACCTTTAGATTTGTAATATTTAATCTGAAACATGAAATTGATATGTTTCATCACCCAATCACATTGCCCATCTCCTACCTAGGAATTCCTTTTAAGAGAGTCATTAGTGGTCAATATATGTTACTTCTATGCATACTGGGTTAAATTTTGATCTCTGCGAGATGAGAAACAACAACCAGTAATCTCTTACACTGATATCTTATCTTGTATGTAATGATCGTAGCATAATCGTCCAAAATTTTACAATGCTAACATGTTTAACCAGTTCAGGTTCACAAATGAAAACTATATGCAAAGAAAACTTGTGCAATTCTTTTGTGATATGCAATTCTTTCACTTATAAGATAATTGTAGTTATCAACTAAAAACTGTTATGTTTTTCATTGATCACTCACCTGCTGCCTCACCTTCAGGCGCACCAGCTCCCTCACCATCTGGCACACCAGGTTCTAATGCTTCACCTGGCACACCAGGTTCTGATGCTTCGAAGATCGGTTCGCAAGGTTTGAGATTGAACTTCCTTTTCATCTCTATCCAGTTGATCTTCCTTTGTTTTCATCTTTCTCAGTGAGATGGAATATGTGTTTGTATGGTTTTGTCCACACTCAGCTTTCCATTTGGGAACAGGAGCAGACAATTGAGATCTATTTGATTAATTTGTGTGTAAGAATAAACTTATTACATTCACAAGTGGAAAATGAAAGTTTTTTGCTTGGACTGTTGTCTCTAGGCCATCAAGATGACACTAGCATACCTAAGGGATACCAGCATGTCCTGTGCATTGTCCATCATTATCGTCTTGTGTTTTTGTTTATCAAATCCCCTGGTTTGAGAGAGTTCATTTTTATATTGGTTTATTGAGCTTAAAAAAAAAGGTGTGGCAAAAGTTAGGTTGTACCTAAAGAAATGTAAAGTTTCAAAAGTTGTACATAAACTAAATAAGCTAAGCAGCTAATAAACAGCTTTCGTCCCACTACTAATCCCATCGAACACTAAAGGAGGCAGGAAATTTTTTGTGGAATTCTTTCTCTTGCAAATTACAGTGGAAGTGCTTTTGGAAGTCTGCTTTAGGGGAAAACAACTTCTGCATTACACCAAAGGAACTTAAGGGATCTTTTGCTGATCCCAGTTACGAAATTACAAAATTAAGATGAACTCCAATTTTGTTTCAAGTGTGACTGTGTGAGCATTGCCTCTGGTCCACAACAATACAATTGACCAAAAGAAAAAAGAGGGCCCATATACACGTATATCTATGTATATTTTTAGATATAGGTGTGAGGCCCATATGCATATTAGGGAAGCGTGGAACTAGTAGACTGTAGACCCCATCAGAGATTAGTGAAGTTCAAGCCTATTAGTGGAACTAGTACAAGGGTGGGCCAATCCTATTAGTAGAGGCAGTCCAGAGGTTATTGAAGCTCAAGCCATTAAATTGGCATTTTTGCAAGCAAAGAAGCTGAAGTTAGAGAAGCTAATTGTGGAATGTGACTCAAAGATCCTGGATGCAAAGGAGTGTACATCTTCTTTTTTCTTCAATAAAATCTTTATCAAAGGAGTGTACATCTTCTTTTTTCTTCAATAAAATCTTTATTCAGCTAAAAAAAAAAAAGAAAAGAGGAGTGTACATCTTGTGTGCCTTTGGGCGTGGGAGTTAGATCCTTTGCTACATGGTGTTTTGACTCTGCAAAGATTTTGTTTTTTGTTCTTTCGTATGGGTGTTTTAGATTTGCTAATTCTATAGCCTATGAATTAGGCAAATGCGCTTTGAAACTTGGTATTTCTAAAATTATGTTTCCTATGGCATAACCTCTTTCTTTTGTTGTAAAGCAAGTCGATTGTGCTGTTCATGACTTTGTTGTCTGGGTTACTTTTTGTAACTGTCTTGAGTCATTTCTTATCTCCAATCTTTTTATTCATGTTTTGCATTAGACCTGGTAGATGGAGTGGACCCGTGAATTTTCTCATTGCAATAAAACTCATCTTATTTAGCTCAAAAAAAAAAAACTCTTTCTTTTTTCTTTTTCCAGTTTATTTTGTTTATCTAAAACTTTTTGAAGTTTTTAATTTTTTTAGATACAACCTTACCTTTGTTTTAGGTATAACTATATTTTTGTTCAAACTTATTATTATTATTTTTTAAGTCAAATATATGAATAAAAATAAGTTAGACCAAGATACGAGTGATGATTGTATCTTGTTTGTTAATGAAATTCTTTATCCGTTTACCCATTTGAGAGCAACTACTTCCTAGTTCCCACTGTGAAGCTGTACCCATATGGCAGCTATAACACGGACTTTTACATACTGGGTTGGGCCTACAAATGGGACATATATGTCTATAGCATATGTAAAGTCAACTTTTGACCCTAACTTAGAGATATTTTCATTTTGGCCCCCTAATTTTTAAAAAATTTCATTTTGATCCCCTAACTCTATTTAGTTATCAAATTGCTCATTCTGTTTATCTCAGTTAAGAGGCTCCCATTAAGTGTCTAGCTAGATAACTGATGTGTCAAATGATGTGACTATATTTGAGACATGTCATAAAAGAAATAAAAATAAATAAATAGACATTAAAGATTAAAGAGGTAAAGATCACGATCATCCCATATTATTATCAAGATATTCAGATCACGATCTTTTTTTTTTATATGATAGAAATTCTAATCTAAACTCACACACACGTATATTTGAACCTATGGCGTCCGCTCATGATGGTTGCTCTTACCATCAGGCCAAGACACCAATTGGTTTTTGGTGTAGGCGGGATTTGAACCCAGGTCCCTTACTCGACAACAAGAGACTTTACCAGTTGAGCTAACTGGAACCCACTTTATCAAGATATTCAAGATGCCACTGATGAAGCCAATAAACTTGAGGTATACTATGGTTATCACTATTATGCAATTCGTTTTCTTCTACTTCCCTTCAAATAAAAATTTATGACAATGTTCTCTCATATTCTTCATTCCTTCTAATTAATTTTTTATTTTATGTTGTAAGAATGGATTTTAGCATCCAGGGTTGCAGCTCCTGATAATTTAGGCCTCCGAATTTCTGGGAGGACAACTGTTCGACTATCTCCCCAATATAATAAATGCAAAGTTTCATGGGTTGTTGCGGTTGGGGCTGTAGTGGACGTGTGGTGGCATGATGGGTGGTGGGAGGGCATTGTAGTTCAGAAGGAATCTGAAGACAACTAGACAAGTTACATGTTTATTTTCTAGGTATGAACAGAGTTTCCTCCATTACAATTATTTGCATTTCATTTTTTATTTGCATGGTCAATTTCTCATGTTTTTGACCTCTCTCTTCAGGAGAAAAGAATGAATCAATCTTCTGCCGTGGTGACTTAAGACTTTCTCAAGAGTGGTTGGGAAGTGGGTGGACAAGTTTAAAGGAGAGGCCAGACCTTGTTAACTCCATATTATTATCTGACTTAGATAGAAAGCCAGTTGCAGAGAAATCTTCTGAAGGCAAATCAGTCCCAGCAACCGTTTGTGATAGCTCCCAACACATCACGATTTCACCCTTTTGAACAGATCACGATTTCACCCAATTTCAGATTTCACACAGTACAACACCGTCTTTCACTGTTTCTCAGCAAAACTCACATCTCAACAACCCAATTTTAATCTTCAATGTCTTTTTTTTATTTAATGAGGTGTCAAATATAGGCACATCAAATGACACGTTAGCTGTCGAACTAGGTACTTAATGGGAAGCTTCTAACTGAGATAAATGGAAGGAGCAATTTGATAACTAAACAGAGTTAAAGGGTCAAAATGAAAATTTTTGAAGTTAGGGGACCAAAATGAAAACACCCCCTTAATTAAGGGGCCAAAAATTGACTTTAGTCTAGATTTTTTTTTTTCTAAGAAAATACTTCCATTAATTTAGAGAAAGGAAATCATTTTTCGAAACCTCTTTAACACAAAAAGGGAGAGAGTCATTATTCCAAAAACCAAAGGATTTAGAGCAGGCATCAATTAGCTAAATTGTGGACAGCTAAATCCTTCGACTCCAACAAAAAGAATAACTAGGTAACCTACTACTAATATGTTTAATGTCGTTATAGTAAGACTCAATAATAGATAAGGGATAATCTTGCTACTCCTGTGAGGCTGTGATAATATTAATACATACCTTCACATCACTTTCAATGATAATTTTGGAACTTGTGGTGCTCTGCTGGTTGAATTGTTGAAGGTATGGCTACTGCCTCAACAACGAAAGAATCTCAGGCTTGGATTTTCCTAGTCCCAATAAGCACTCCCAAGTTATTTATGACCATCATCAGGGATTAAGCACTCCTAAGTTATTTATGACCATCATCAGGGATTTAACAGTATATAGTCTGTCATATAATTTAAAATTTAAAATAACAAGTCAATATGTACATTATTAAATTTGTAATATTTAATATAGACCATGTAATGGATTATCTCCATTTATTTTCAAATGAAGAAGATCCTTTTTCCCATCGCAAGAGCAAAAGCATTGTTCATCAAAGCAGCATCAATGTGAAATTTTATCACCTCGGGGAGGCTTTTCTCATCTCAAATCAGACCTGGTAGTCTATGTTTCTTTGGATTCAAGGACCGATGAGTGCTCCATTATCCTCTTTTCTAAAGCCTTTACAATGCTCAATATATTAGGCCTATAGTGTTGTTGTGGACCACTTGGTTTCGAACATCCCAAATAGCCTCTAGAGTTGGGGCAAATTGGATGGAGGTTTGGCATTTGATTTTAGTATCTAAACTGTGTGAATGGCCCGAGGGAAGTGGTGGATTTATTGTGATCTTAAATAAACTCTCCCAAACAAGCCTTTGAAAATTAAAAACTAAGATGAATGAAGGTAAAGAAAAAGTGCATAAAAATGTTTCATTCTCACTTAATAATTAATAAAAATTTATAATTGCGATGCTCCTCTCGGCACGGTGTAATAAATTCCGACAAAAAAAGAAGAAGAAATTATAAGGTTTTATCTTTATTAATTTTTGGCAAAAATTCGAATTACATCCTTAAATTTGGTAAGTTCCTAAGTTAATAAAATAATAAAATTTTTTATTTTTTTAATAGATTAATGACCCTATTTAATCCCAATAGATTGAAAATGACTAATTTGACAACTAAATAAGCATAGAGGATTAAAATGATAAAAATGAAATTTAAGAAACAAAAATATAAATTGAAAATTTGAATTTTTGATTTGTTCTTTCATAAACTTATTACACAAGACAAAGACAAGAAAAGGAAATGCCATATGGCCGCCAAACGCTACACTCTTTTGACTCCTCTATTGTGAAGTAGCAAAAGCTAAACCCCACACAAACACACTCGAACTCCACATAAAAAACGGTTTGTAGCGTTGAACAAGTGTTATCCTCGCGCAACCCTTCGGTTATGTCGATACTATGATCCTCTTCACTCTTCACTATATTCCTTCTAAAAAGGTGAAAACCCCTTTAATATTCTCTTTCTTTTCCTTTCCTTTCTTTTCTCTCGTTTTCCCGAGAACCAAACACGCCTCCTCTGCAAAACCGTTTTCCCGCGCTCTAAACTGCCTACTATTGACGCACTTTTGCGGTTCCCTACGTTGTTTTCTCCTATTACTTCGCTGCAATTCAGGTTCTTGCTGGCCATTCTTTTTCACGCTTTCTTTTCCCCATTCAATTTGGAATGTAAAGCATTTTGCTTTTCATTGTTGTGTGTGAGTTTTCGTATATTTCATTTTGTAAATGCTTTGATTGTTGAATAAAAGTTTGTAACTTTTTTTAATTTTGTTTCTTTTGTAATACTCTTTTTTTAATAAATAAATTGGAACTTGGAAGTGCTTTGTTGCGTTCGTATTTGAACGTGTAATTAACACAATTTTGGATGCTAGAAATTTAGAATGTAGTTATTTATTGAAGTTTTACAATTTCCTCTGTTTAGAAAATTATACTTCCAATTTGGTTGCTCTGTTAGAACAGTTTTACTTTGATCAGCATCACAATTAAAACATTTCTGAATATTAGAATGTACTTTTTTGATTGAATTCTAACCTCTGGCTTGCGTAGTTGTAGTGATTTCTTTGTTGAAGGATTAACAAGAATTGATTACACTGTCGGCTACTTGAGTTTGATTGATTAGCATTCTGAGTATATTGTATTTATTGAACAACCTCTGGCATCTGAGTATTTCTTTGTTGGGCTTTTATTGTTGAGGATTAACAAGAATTGATTACCATGTCGGCTACTCGAGTTAGTAAGGGTATTATATCGAAACCAACGAGGCCGTTATCTTCGTCACGGCCAAGCCAAGTTCGCAATTCCTTTGTGCCAATTGATAGGAAGAGGTTAAACAATGCAGAGATTGTGGACGGTTGCCAATTTTCTTCAAGGAATAGAGCATTTTTGTCGCCACTGGTGACCCGGCAGAGAACACCCGGTTTTTGTCTGTTTGGTAGTCAGTTGAGCTCTGATTGTGATGTGGGTTCCTCTGATGTGGAGGAAGAGGAGGCTCTAAGCAGGGGAGGACACTCTGTAAGACCTTAAGCCTTGTACTGTATTATTTGTAAATACTAATGGCGTGTATACATGTTTATCAATTTAAAGAGGTAGTACTAATTTTCTTTTGAGTTTTTGGTTTGAAGTTTTATGATGGATTTATGTGTGCATATTTTGGAGGGTGGCATGTGTTGGAATATTTCGATGCTCGAGTTTCAATTTTTAGTGTAACCTATCCATATTGCTTTGCTTCAAATGGACAAAGACACAATAATGCAGTATGCTTTTTCAAAATATATTGATTTGTCGTCTGAAAGTATGTGATAATGGATTCTGGCCTGAAAACTTTGAACTAAGTTACGTCTTTCACATTTTACTCCCTTTATTTATTTTGCTATGACTTTTCTTTACCTCTAATTTGCATTGAAACCATTAGACAGAGATCATAGCTCTTATTCTGTAATCTCTCTCTCTCCCCTTTTTAATGTTAAGTGGCCCTTATTTCCAATTCCTCAATCAGAAGTGAATCGTGAAGCTTGTATGCTGCAAAAAAAGAATACACAAAGCTTGTAAGGGGAAGAGTTTTTATTTACTTCTATTTGGAATCCGTATGTAACAATATACAATAGGAAGCCTAAGCAGTCTGCATTATATGAAAGGAGCACAAGGCTTGTGCAGCAGACTTTTAAGGTGGATAGTGATTATGCATATTGGTCTTAGTGTGTCACTGCATGGAGCTTTTAACTATGCCTCTTGAGAGCTTTAGACCTGTGTATTAGGCAAATTTTAAGTTGTTTGAGATGGCAATTATGTCCTTCATGGTTAAGTGAAATTATTCGGTGCACCCGGTGTCCTACACGAACTCTCACATAATGGTGGGCCCTACTCCCCTACCTATGGGTCCCGCACATAGTGTCCACTATTATGTGAGAAAGAGGCATAGTACACCGGATGTACACAATATTTCTTCATACTTAGAGTATATAGCATCTTGTGTGCTATAGACCCAAGTATTGTTATTTGACATGGTAACTTGTAGAAAATAAATGCTAGGACTCTCTCTGCTTTCTCAGTGTGTGTGTGTGCATATGTGGGCAACACATTCTCGTAAATTGTATATCAGTGATGAATTTTCTGTAGTGACAGTAAGCTAGCAACTGAATTGTGAACCAGTGTATGCATGCCTTTAGATGATTGATTTGCTACTTATTGTTTAAGATGTTATTATGTCCTGTTTTTTTAAAAGTTCCTTTTTTATTTGGTTGGGCTTCAGATCATGATGCTTTTGTACAGGTATCCATTTTTTTAATTTGTTTACAGTAAATTGACAGGAACTCTTGCCAGTCAATCACAGTATGTGAAACGTGAACTTTTAATGCTTTCTTTGCCTGCAATTGGTGGACAAGCTCTCGAACCCTTAACACAGCTGATGGAGACTGCTTATATCGGTAGATTAGGTACTATCTGTTACTGATATGTGGTTCCTTCATCCTTTACTATAGGCGGTTATCTGATTTCATTTCTGTTAATTTTGAATTTTAACACTTTTTCCTTGGTAATATTTAAGCCCCTTTTATCGTTTCAATTATTATTATTTTTTTAATAATAGTTTTCTTTTGATGGTATAGGAAATCATGATGTGTGTTTAGCTAGCCGTTGGCTGGTTTTATTGTTCTAAAACTAAAGTTGTGCCAATGCAGGTGCTTTCAGTTGCTTTATTTAGTGTGGAGTCAATAGAAAACCATTGATGCATCTTTGATCATCAATATTTAGCTAGTGGTGGGCTGGTTTTATTGTCCTAGAACTAAAGTTATACAAATTTAGGTTCTTTCAGTTGCTTTAGTTAGTGTGGCATTGAAGCCAATAGAAAACCATGGATGCATTTTTATTAGTATTTTGGAAAACTTAAATTTAATCTACCTAAAAGTTACTTTCTGTTTGCATTGGTTCTGACTTCAGGAAATAAAAGCTGGAATAAATCCTGTGGACTCTTGACTTTCTTTTTTTTTTTTCCTTTTCTTCCACAAGTTTTGGAACTTTAACCTATCCCCTTTGTTTTCATTATTCATAGGTCCTGTGGAGTTGGGTTCAGCTGGTGTTTCCACAAACATCTTTAACTACGTATCAAAGCTATTTAATATTCCTCTCCTTAGTGTTGCTACTTCTTTCGTTGCTGAAGACATTTCAAAGAATTCAATCAAAGGCTCTGCTTCAGGTGAAGTAAAATTGATGGCTTATGCCTTGAGTGTTTCTGTGGAACATGTATTTGATTCTGGTTTCATGGTACAAATGCAATTATATAACTGGCTCACTATCTTCACGTTCATTGCTAATTTGGTCTGATTGTTTGGATTAGGTGAAAGAAAGCAGCTATCTTCAGTATCTACGGCTTTACTATTAGCAGTTGGAATTGGCATTATTGAGGCTTTAGCCTTGTATTTGGGATCTGGAAAGTTTCTAGATTTGATGGGCGTATCATCGGTAAGTTTTCACATGTACTCAGGTTTATATTATATATTAATTTATCAACGCCCCTTTCCTTTCCCTCTCTCTATGCACATACGGGCATGTATATGCATGCTTGTACACATTTATGAAGACACATGCACAACATATGTAAGCATATGTGTGTGTGTGTGCGCATGTGTGTAGGTATGTATGTATCTATGTTTAAATATGCATGAAGTCTATGTATGTACATTTTTCTTCACTCAGTTGGCATAGTGCATTTGGACATTTTCTATCTGGGTACTGGTGTAATTACAGGATTGAGTTTCCTTTAATTTCTCGTAGAGTTGTCTTTTTATTCTTTCAGGTCCATGATTTCCTATTGAATTTTTTTTTTTGGGTATCATTTGCTTACCAGGATTCATCCATGCGCATTCCAGAACCGCAATTTCTATCACTTAGAGCCCTTGGTGCAGTTGTGGTATCTTTGGCACTTCAAGGCGTTTTCCGTGGTTTTAAGGACACGAAAACTCTTGTTTTATGTCTAGGCAAGTGCTTTGTTTCAATGAGCGTTGTAATACTTACTGACAGTAATATTTCCTTAGGCAACAAATATAGATATCATATGTCATAGTGCTCGAGCACAATTAATTTTTACCAAGTTCTTTAGTGCCTTGCTTTTACCTTATTGTTTTGTTTTCAATTTGTTCTCATGTGTTTTGGATTGAGGAATAAAAAGAATTAAATCACATTCCTTGGTAGTTGATACCATCAGTGTTCTTTTGAAATGCTTGCTCATTTGATCAATAATTGATTCACATCATATCCTTTTCCTTGTTTGGCCTAACCAGGTAAAAGAAACTATTCAATATGAAAAAAGAATGACAAACTTGGTAAACAATATAGAAACCATTATTGGGTATATGTCCCCATGATTGGGTGTGTCTGTGCATCTGCATCAATTCCCTTCATCCTAATTGTGATTCTTTTTCTCATCGAGAAAAGTGGAGGCAATATTTAGTGCCATACATTTAGTAGTGAATAATGAAGAAGCTAATGTTGTGTTCTAGACTCATTTTATAGAATCTATGAGAATTTTTTATATTTTTGGAAGAAAGGCTTGGTTGTTGTTGTCCTTTGTTGCTTCCAATTTATTGCCTTTCTTTCCAGTTTATACTTTAGTGCCTTGCTTTTACCTTATTGTTTTGTTTTCAATTTGTTCTCATGTGTTTTGGATTGAGGAATAAAAAGAATTAAATCACAGTCCTTGGTAGTTGATACCATCAGTGTTCTTTTGAAATGCTTGCTCATTTGATCAATAATTGATTCACATCATATTCTTTTCCTTGTTTGGCCTAACCAGGTAAAAGAAACTATTCAATATGAAAAAAGAATGACAAACTTGGTAAACAATATAGAAACCATTATTGGGTATGTCCCCATGATTGGGTGTGTCTGTGCATCTGCATCAATTCCCTTCATCCTAATTGTGATTCTTTTTTTCATCGAGAAGAGCGGAGGCAATATTTAGTGCCATACATTTAGTAGTGAATAATGAAGAAGCTGATGTTGTGTTCTAGACTTATTTTATAGAATCTATGAGAATTTTTTATATTTTTGGAACTAAGGCTTCGTTGTTGCTGTCCTATGTTGCTTCCAATTTATTGCCTTTCTTTCCAGTTTATACTTTAGATCCAGTGGTTCTGTTTTTCTTCATTTCTTGTACTCTGCTTCCTGCAAACTGATGTGTTGTTCCATATGCAGGCATTGGTAATCTATCAGCAATATTTTTGATTCCCATTCTTATGTTTTATTTTCAATTGGGTGCAATTGAAGCAGCCATATCCACTGTTGTGTCTCAGTATGTGCTTTTTGGATGTATTTTCTTCTTCCTATATCTTTCATTTTGGTTTTATTTAACCATAATTCATGCTAAAAAATATTAATGCTTCAGATATATTGTTACCTTTTTACTGATCTGGCATCTAAACAAGAGAGCTGTGTTATGGCCTCCAAAGTTGGGATCACTTCAATTTGGTGGATATATAAAATCTGGTAAGCTGTTAAATTTTGTTAGTGCCAAATCTCTTGATATTGATATTTATTATTTTCTCCTCACACCCCCCCCCCCCCCCCCCCGGGCCCCCTCTACGGCCTTCATTTCTTCCCCCTGGAAGGTTGATATGACCGAAATTTTGTTCGTCATTTCCATGACAGTCTCATATGCTATTGTGATAGTAATTTACATTAGTTTGCTTGTGGAGCAGTACATTGGTTTTTATTTTTATTTATTTATTTATTTTTAAGTTGGTACTTACCCCACACACCCAATGGGTCTTGAACCCTCGACCTCATCCTTTATGATGGAAGGAAGTTTCATTTTAGTTATAGCTCGTCGACTACATTGGTTTTGATGCTGATTCTTGATGTATCACTATTTTTTGTGCTATGAATGATTGATATACATGCCAGACCTTTTCCTCTACTTCAGATGTATTTTATTTGCTATGCTTACTAATGACTGGCTGCTGTAGGTGGTTTTCTTCTTGGAAGAACTCTTGCAGTTCTTACTACCATGACATTGGGGACATCAATGGCTGCTCGTCAAGGTCCTGTAGCTATGGCTGCACATCAGATATGTATTCAAGTATGGATGGCTGTATCCCTCCTTACAGATGCACTGGCTGCATCTGCTCAGGTATTTAGTTCTTTCTTACAGTTATTTTTTTCTTATGTGATGCCATAACATTCTCAATTTTCCCTCCCCATGCTATGACCGCATTTATTTTCTATATGGTTGGAATTATTAGTTTTGGTGTGAGCTTCATGGATTGGAAGTGATTAAAATCAACAGATACAGATTGTTGTACAATATACATAAACGAGGGGTAAAGTTTAACAACTAATTGAAAAATGGAAAATATGTGATAATATGACATTTTGGAAAGACTTTTAGTCGCTAATAAAAACGAAAGGTGTATTTCTACATTTAATCCTTGGAATATAAACTCCTCCAAGAAACTATTTTGAGAATATTTAGTTTGCTTACTACAGAGCTCCCACATTTTGTTATTTGGACTAACCTGCATACAAGTTCGTGTTTTTGTTGACTTCCAAATTGTCATCTATTTGTAGGCCATGGTTGCAACTTCTTTATCTAAAGGTGATTACCAGAATGTGAGAGACATTACAGACTATGTGTTAAAGGTAAGCTTACTTGTATGCTTCTCCATTGTATTCTATGTGTCTGATGCACACCTGTAATTTAGTAGATTCTGTTTGAGATTGATGTGCATATTTTTTCCAGATAGGATTGTTCACTGGAGTTATCTTGTCTGCAATTCTGGGTGTATCTTTTGGTTCCTTGGCCACCTTGTTCACCAAGGATGCTGAAGTTTTAGGAATTGTTAAAACTGGGGTATTGGTATGTAGCACACTGACGATACGACAATTTGACAATTTTTTGATTTGTATAGCTTTACAAGTTTACATAAACGTTGGTGCCCTTGCATATATCTTATGATTTCAAAATTTTCACAGTTTGTCAGTGCTAGTCAACCTTTGAATGCCCTGGCTTATATTTTTGATGGTCTCCATTATGGAATTTCAGACTTCCCATATGCAGCTGGCTCTATGGTAAACCTTGCCATTGCAAATTCAAAACTTCTTTGAGATGTCCTTACTTGGTTGTACATGTCTTTGACATTTCTTAATTGATTTATAGATGTTAGTGGGGGCAATATGTTCAGCATATTTGCTCTATGCTCCTTCAATTATGGGCCATCCAGGGATTTGGTTGGGCTTGACTCTCTTTATGGGCCTACAGACGGTGGCAGGATCTGTGAGGTAAACTACACAATATTACGAGAGTGATGAATTTTGAATTATTACTTCCACACGATGAGTCTTTCTATATTGTGAATTATAAATCATAAACTCTTTTTCAATGTTTATCCTAGCAGTGGGCGAGGGGCTGAAATAGATAGTGTAAATATTGATATACTCTTTTCGAATATCAAAAATGGTATTTTGATAATACATATTGATGTGAATGCATATTTAGTTCAACTAATCTTTGGTCCAGCACCATATATTACTGATGTTATCAATTTTTATTCATAATTTTTTTTAGAAGTTAGGCATTGTCAGAATTTGCATTTTTTAAATAAAGAATTGTTGGCTTGTCAATGTTCATGAGGACTTTAAGATGCTTATAAGTGTCAATCTGCTTATGTAGATTTGATGGCTGCTATTTCTTGCTTGTGCTAATTGACTTGTATAATTACAATCTGTTTTTTATTTTATTTCATTTTTTCAGATTACTATCAAAAAGTGGTCCATGGTGGTTCCTGCACAGGGACTTCCAGAGAACTGAGGTTAGAGGATATTCATAACTCTGATTATGGTTTATAGTGTTCTAATTTTCTGAAATTTATTAATGTCATTTGTATTCTTGCAATTTTTGGTTGTTTGCTTGTCTTCATCTAATGATAAGTTTTCTTGACTTTGTTCCTACAAATTCATGCATGATTTTGGGTGAGTGAGTCTTCCTGATTCTGTAGGTAAGGTTTCATTTGAATATCAATTCACATACAGTTTAATTTACCTACAAATTCATGCTTGACATTTGGTGAGTGAGTCCTGAAGGCAGGGTTTCATTTGAAAATCACTTCAAACGCGGTTAATTCACCCCATTAAACAATGACAGAAAAGTTACCTGTAATTCATATTCGTTTTAGACTTATGCCCCCCTTCCTCTTAAAAGGTTTTCTTTTCTCTATGTTCTCTGTTGGTGACTCACACTTACATTGTCTGAACTTCAGTTGCATTTTGCACGAGATTTTTATTAAAACTTAAAAGAAGTAAACACTAGTTTAATAGAATAAAGCATTTTTATTAGTATATTATTTTTCCAAAGGTAATATTAAAAAATGTTACCTTTTTATTTGTGATGAAAACCAAGTTTTACTTCATTAAAGGGGCTTTAGATAAGCTCCGCAGAAGTAGTGTTGGTTATTTTTCTTATTTATATGTGTAAAGTTCAAAAGACTAGGCACCCGTCAGCTTAGTGGTAGGAGGCTTTGGATGAACTGTAGACTCAGACATCTTAGGTTCAATCCCACTAGAAACTTCCCTTAGATTACCCCAATACACGGTTCTGGTTGGTGGGGCCGTGTGTCCAGGGTTTGATATCCAAGTGTGGGTTCTACCTTGCCAAGGCCCCTTGTCATCAAAAAAATTTCAGAAGACTAGGCATTTGAGTTGATAACTCAATTTTGACCATCGCTTGTACCAATTTCAGCAAGGACAAGCAATGATATTCAGTGGAAACTTTGTAGTACATAAATGTTCATTCTTTTAGTATAGACTACATTTGAATTGAATTAATTTGTGTTGGAAACAAATGGAAAATGGTCAACCTTTCATTTTGCATCAATATGCTCATTGAGATAATGTTAATCTGTATTTTTACATCTTCCGACTTAATTGTTTGTCTCTGGACTTTAGACCTACTTAACCACCTTCTTTTTCAGCTGGCCACTAGAGATGGAACAATCTGGAAAGATTGCAGGACATCTACTATTCTCAAGTATGACTTACATTCTTTGAGAGATGTTTCAATTGTAACTTGCGGCTTTGGGTTACATATTATTTTTAAGCTGATAGAAAGTTTTTGGCTTTCACTTGGCATCATCTGGTGTAAAGTACACAAATCAAAACCATCCATTATCAATACCTTGATTCAAAATCGTGCACCGTTAGTCATTTCGTTGGCTTCCGTTACTTTTTTGTGTACATAACTAACAGAATGATGATATGGCATTACTAGACCCTATATTTTATTTTTTTTCTATTTCATGTTGGCATTTTAACCCGTAACCACGTAATTAAAACCCAAAACCCATATTGAAACCCCATTTGATTTCATCCCCAAATCTCAAGCTGTGAAATCAGTGTGGCTGGTTGAGTTTCGACTGGCAAGCAGCAGCTAGATCGGTCTCCAGCATCAATTTCGGCCGCAAGTTTTACTGACCATGTTCTGCACAAGCTTTTTACTGCAACTGGGTCTGGGTTTGCTTTTGTTGCTATTGGAAGCTTCGCTAGGAACTTAGTCATGGCTTTTTATTCAGATGGGCAATCTAGTGGAGGATCAAATTCGAAAACTTGGACGAGTTTTGAACTTGTTGGTTCGGAAATGAATCACACTCCACAATGGGTCAACTTTGTTTGTGACAATAAGTGCAGGGAACCAATTGGTGATTGTATCCAATTGTTTGTGAGCAAGGCGGTTTCTGTTTATCTTGACAAGACCATGGATATTGTACATAAATTCTTGTTTTGTAATGGTTTATGATCTTAAAGCCTGCAACTTTATCGTACTCTGTTTCTTTTTGGTTTCATTAATATGGCGATTTTCTTTTGTTAATTCATAGAATCTCAATCTACTCTGTTTTTATTGTTTGCTTTGAGTTTGTAATTGATGATTCCTCTGTTTGGTTTTCTGTTTGCTGTCTGTCTCTCTTTGTGTGCTTGATATTTTAGTGCTTTGTGATGATTCCTCTGTTTTATCCATCGTACGTCGCACCTACCTTCATGAACATATCTTTGTCTCTTTGTGTGTTTTGTAAATGTGAATATAATCTTTATAAGTTTATAAAATTATTTTATCTCATTAACTCAAATAATATAACTTCAACTATAATTTCACTATTAACTATTAGCATATATTTGTAAATGGATAAAAAAATTTAATCATGATATTTACTATGTACGGAGAAAGAATAAGTTAATAAAATAGCTCATGATCAACCACAAACTTGTTTAATTAACAAAATAAATCAAGTTTGAATATATAATCTAGTTTGATGTTGGCCTCGACTCATGTTTAAAATTATAAGATCCAATCTTGAATTATTAATACTAGATTCATACAATGGGACAAAGATATGTTTGCTCTCTTTGTCTCTCTGTACGATGGATAAAAATAAAACATAACAAAGCACTAAAATATCAAACACACAAAGAGACAAAGATATGTTCATGAGACAAAGATATGTTCATGAAGTGAAAACCCTACACAAAGAGACAAAGATATGTTCATGAAGTGAAAACCCTTGTAGCAAACACCGCCAAGATTTGGGGGCAATACTCCAAATAGTAAATCCACTAAAAAAGGTTGTTGTGATACAGACCTATCAATATGACCCCATGTACATATAAACGAACTCTCATACCCGAGCTCTCCGCTCTTGCTAGCAACTGCAGACTCCTGCCTTGTGCCACTTTAGTTATCGAATTGGCAAACGGTCTACATCCCAATGACAACACCAAGGCTTCTTGAAGGTTTGGGTTTAGTCATGTACTAATGGACATCAATGTGGTTTCAGTCAAACTCACCATTAACTCTCAAAGGATGTGTATGGTTGTTTGATCGAAGTCTCGCAAGGATTTCTCAATGGGAGACATTATGGAAGACTAAGGAGGTTTTCTATAAGGCTTGCTCTCAATAGTGGCCGTCTTCCACCCATACAATTATAAGGTTACAACTAGGGTATATATAGAGGGCAAATAGGGTACAAAATCCTTCAAAATCGGCTTTGGAAGGAAGTAAAGATATTTTTCATTTTAAAGTTTCGCTCAAGCAAGTTACAGGTGAAACTCTCTGTGTGAATTTCACGGATGCAAGTCACTGGCGAAAGTTTTTGTTTGAAACTCCAATTTGCTTGAGCTAGTGCCGAGCAAATGACTTATGACCAGGCTTTGATTTTTATTTGATTCTTCCTCTTCATCACACTCAAAAACCCTATATTCCACTCTTTCATTCTCACTCTCACTCTCACACACACTTGCACTACCGCCATCCACCTCCGCTAGCTACCATCGCTATAGCAACCATCAAGGTGTGGGTGTGTGTGTGTCTCTCTCTCTCCTTTTTTAATTTATTTGTTATTTATTTATGTGTAGTTCCCCCATTCCACACACCACAGGTAATTACATGGAGAAATGAACATTTAGGAGTAACCCCAAGATGGGGGATAGAGGTTTCAAAGCCAAAAATTCATAGACCTCATCAGATCTTAGGAACCACTAGGCCAATCCCTTAAGATTAATAATTGGATCATTAATATTATTTATGGGAAAATTACACTAACCTCCTTTGAGGCTTGTTAAAATTGCACTTACCATTAAATCAACAAACAAAATTTGGGAAACTATAATTTTTCCCTCACTTTTAAAATAAAATTCTCATTTTATCCCTCATTAACAAATTACAAAATTACCATTTAATCCTTTAGCAGCTACAACAAAACAGCCAAAGCCGCCAGCTAGCAAAACACAAAACCATATTCCAATGACGGTATAGGCTAGATTGAGATCTCGTGCAATAGTTGAAACAAGCAATAATACATGGACGGTTTTTGTAGTTGAAAAAGCAACTTCCAATCTCAGTTGTCCACGTGCTATTGCCCGTGCAAAGGGATCTCGATCCGTATCGGTCCCACCTTGTGCTAAGGGCGGCAATTCTGTCGTTTCAGCACCGTGGCATTCTATGTGCCTGTTTTGTTCCGTTCCATTAAGCGAAGTGCTAACAAGGCTTTGATAGGTTTGGACGCAAATCGTTGTTCCTAGTTTACAATCCATGGACACAATCTAGCAAAACCATTGGTTCTGGTATCGATACGTTGAAGACCCTTCCATCAAAAACTATCTGATACGACCCTTAGGCCTCAAACTACTCCACGTCCTCTACGAGATGCTATGGTGACAAGTAAAGAACAAAATATTTATGGTTATACTTCGAGGGATAAGAACCTTAAACAAACAAAGCTTGATTCTTAATAATAACCGAACCTTAAACAAACAAAGCTTGATTCTTAATAAATATTCTGGTACCTATTCTCAATAAACGTGGGCTTTAAATAGCCAAGTAAATTACAAAGCGTAAGCAAATATTAACAGCTCCTAACACAAGTCGTAATCAACGTCTAACTCCTAACAATGATAAATCCTAATCAAATACTGACTCCTAACATAGCAATCCTAATAACAGCAACTCCTATACCTTTGTTGGATAGTCTCACTCACACAAGAGTTTTATTTAAACTATATTACTATCACTCCTAATAGAATTCCTAATCTCACACACGTCAGGTACGTAACACTATCATATTCAAGTATATCTAAGTAAGTTTAGATACACTTACAAAAAGTTAGTTTATTTAATTGATGGGAGTACTAGGAGAGTTCCTTAATAATTTTGAATTTTCATTTATTTACAGCAGAGGTATATGGTACCCACAAAAAAACTGTAAGTATCGTAGAATGACCCCTAAAAAAAAAATGCAAGAGTCCATAACGATCCTATTTTAAGTGAGAGCTAGAATTGCAAATGCAAAGGGCTAAAAATTATATATGGGATAGGGTGCTGTGTAACTATTGGGGAATTTCTTTCTCAGTTTTAGATTAGTGGGTAACAAGCTTGTGTCTTTTTGCAAATGGTGCTGCTTGTATTATGTTTTAGTGTTGTGTTCGGTTTTGAAGTTCTTGTAATTCAAATTTCTTTGTGTTGATATAAGTTTCTCATTTATATATATATATATATAACATAAACACAATAAATTCTTTAAAATAGATATAACACAAGATAAGACACCTCACGTCTCCAATACCAAACACACAATACAACAAACACCATAAAAGGATTTATAATTACTCAAAAGAAGTATCCAACAAGCGAATATTATTACAGAAAATTACATTATCTCCTTGTGAATCATGATAAACATTGAAGGAGTAATTAAGAGAATAACAAGACTCATGAGAACCATCACCACGCATCATCGTCCGTCTAGACTATTTGTTAATTCATTATTTGATTCTGGTCTATTATAAGAAGGTTGAGCTGGATTGGTCTCTCGTTATGAAAAAAGCTGGTTGTTTGGGAGTTGGAAGGTTTGTAATTTCACTATCAAGCATCTTGATAACATTTGACATGGTGGGGCGATCACTTGGGTCGTCTTGTACACATAAGAGACCAATATTTATGCACTTCACAAATTGATCTGCAATGCAAGTTTCTCGTAGGGTCTCATCCATTAAATCCAACATCTTGTTGTCAGTCCACAACCTCCAAGCCTGTGACAGTAAACAAACATTGGTCTTTAGTAAAAAATAACCAAATGTACATACATACATAACCTAGAATGATGTAAAAATATCACCCAAACGTAGATGATTATGAAAATTCAAGCACACTTACATAACCTAGAAGGCTCATTGCTTAGTTCTGATTGATAAAAACCCGTGTTCTTCCTTCCACTTATAATCTCAAGTAGAACTACACCAAAACTAAAAACATCGGATTTGATTGAGAAGATTCCATCTAATGCGTACTCCGGAGACATATAGCCACTACATTGCAACATATGTAATAAATTATAATATTAACAAGGCACTTATGTACATATTGTTTAAACAGAGTTAGAGGGTTGAAGATTAGCCATAATATATAATAAAAAAATTAGCTGCAATAATCATAACAATCATATTATCTATATGAAACCTACTATGTTCCCGCTACTCTGTTTGTGTTTGCCTCTGTTTGTTTGCCGCCAACAATCCTCGCAAGTCCGAAGTCAGATATTTTGGGGTTCATTTCGTGATCTAGAAGAATATTACTAGTTTTCAAATCTCTGTGAATGATCCTTAATCTAGAGTCTTGGTGAAGATAAAGAAGCCCTCGAGCAATTCCCAAAATGATGTTGAAACGCATCTCCCAATCCAAAAACAAGCTTTGCCTTTGATCTTGTAAATTTCCATTTCGAATTTGAGAGAATAATTTTAGCAACTAAAATAAGAAATAATGTCAACATAACATGGATAGTAAAAGATTAGGAATTAGGTTTAGAAGCCAACCAAATATGAAGAAGTCTAAACTTTTGTTAGGCATGTACTCATAAAGTAAAATCTTTTCATTCCCTTTTATGCAATATCCATAGAGTCTCACAAGGTTCCGATGCTGAAGTTTTGCAATCAATACCACCTCATTCTTAAATTCTTGTAAACCTTGACTTGAGACACTTGAAAGCCTCTTTACTGCAATTTCTTGACCACTTGGAAGCTTACCCTGGGACCGAAATTCCCAATACACAATATTATCATTTACCAAACAAGTAGACATGAATATTAATAACCAATAATTGCTGAAATTACCTTGAAAACAGGCCCATAGCCTCCTTGTCCAAGCTTGTTTTCATTTGAGAAGTTGTCTGTAGCAACTAGTATGCTTTCCAAATCATAAAAAGGTACATCTATGCCTTTCTCATCCTCTTCATTGAACTCACCTGCGTCTATCAAGTCTTGGACATGCCTTTCATTGTATGTATAAATACGATGTGCCTGATTTCTTTGATCAATTTGCCTATTTTCTAAATTCAAAAGACACTAATGTATCTTAGTTCACATGTTAATTACATTACGGAACTTATAATTGGGTTTATTCTGATTCAAATGAACACAAAAATTATGCATAGTGTATAGTATGCATTTCACAATGTGCTTACCTTGTCTCTTGGCCATCTTTCTTCGCCATATGTACATAAAAATAATGGTGCAGAGAATAATCACACTAGTTATTCCAACAATCAGAGGCAATGTCATCCTTTTTTTTTTCATCTTTTTTCTGATGCCAAAGAAACTACAAGAAAGAAAGAAGACTATTCATACTTCAACATATAGAAGTGAACATATCTCTCAAATCATAAACATAGTTTATGCGTTATATACTGGATGATTTTTTAATAAAGATTACCCTTTATAAAAAATAAAACATAAATCTCTCAAATCATGTTTTGATATAGTTGTCAGGCTCAAATGATAAAATTAAATGATAATAAGTCGAAGTTATGTTTTCATAACTTTGTGCAATTATAATGTTTATTGTAGTGGCTAGTGCAGAATACAAACTATAACAATAGATGACATATTAATCACAATGAAATTTCTGAATACGATTTTACAAATTTTAGGAAAGGCCTCCCAACTTTTAAGCTAGAATTAAAAGATGATTACACGTAAGTAAAAGAGAACTCTTGCAAATTTTTCCTCAGTTGAAAAGCCAAAGTCCTAACATCGTGGTAAATCATTAAAGCAACCATTATCACAATTTACTAAAGGAATAAGAAAAAAATCTCAGCCTCGGCAACAATAATCTAATTTTTTCCTTATAATAAAGCAATTTTAATTTGTAATAAGCACATGATATAGAATCCTAACCTTTTGTACAATTTAACTTTGTGCCATCCCATTGAAAGCTTATGTTGCAAAGGCACCTCCTCTTCCCATCTCTTGCTGATTTGCAAGTTGAATATGGCCAATCCTTGCAATCTGCTGGTAAATTACAAATTGGCTCCAATGGTGGCTCCCAAACAATCTCAACATCATCTGTAACTTCAGACGAAATTTTAGAACTAGAGTTTCTTGGACTGGTTAAATTAAATGGCAACGACTGGTTTAGCCATGGATTTCCTCCACCCTTTACTTGGATTAAAAACATTCGCGTATTTGGATCAATACCATTAACTCGATATGTTCCACTTGGTGCCTTGAAGCTAACCTGGCCTGAGGTAGTGTCGCAGTCGAAACTAAAGTACATAGGATCACCACAATTTGAGCTAGTGCTCAGTGGATAGGGGATCATGTTTGTGCCACAAGGCTTGCAATTTCTTACGGTTTGTTCTGCAAAAGAATCAAGTTTCAAATAGTGATGAATAATTACAAACAAATCAGACTTGTCCTTATTAACCTATAATGAACTTGCCTAGCATTTTTATATAGCTGTGAGCTGCTAGGCATTGCAAATCTTTAACCCTGGCTCTGATACCATTTATTGGATCGGGCATTTGACCATCTCATCAAAAACCCTAATTGGTGTATAGTGAGCAAAGCCAAAACTTTTTATGGCATTTGAATCACACCTCACAAGGCATGTCAAGAGCCATCCATGTGGGCAAAGTGGCACTGTTGACACCCAACATAATATTTTTTTTTTCTTTTTCGGTAATGATGGTCAATAATTTCAATTATAGGCTCATCTTGACAAAATTTAGGTAGAACCATACTCTTGTCAAATTCATTATAAAAAATAAAGTTTATCCGTTAGTACTACTATTATTGTGTTCTCATCGTGTTAAGAGGGGCTGTTTCTTTAACATCTTGTATAGACCTAGGGTTGGACTATCACTACCAGCAGCTGGCAGGGCCCGCCAAGGTGGTTTCAAAACTTTCTTTTTCATATTTAATACACTTCCTATTTTTCCTAAAGTACAATATTAAAGAAAACTAGAATGCAAATGTAAATATAAAGAAGATAAGAGAGTTGAGAGCGAAAATAATTATTTGGTAATACTTAAAAGCCTAAATTGTGATAATTTTTGTATTTTTTACAATAGAATGATATGTCCTTTCAATAGGCTACATAGTTCAAAATATTTATTAAATCACACATGAATCATACATGAATCAAGAAAACATGATTCATGTACTTGATTCATGCTCATTAAATCATACATGAATCTCTTGATTCATAAATTTATAACATGAAGACCTTGATTCATTGTATTATTACATAGCCGAACCACAAAATTGCATTCATTTTATAAAAGTTGAGTGGTTAATTCAGAAACTAAGTAAATATTCCAGCAAATTGAAGTAAAAAGGAACAGTTAGTACAGTACCTATATCGGAAATTGCTACACGGACGAAGAGGTTATTACCATCGTGATGCTCCTCTTGAAGATGAACTAAATCCTGCGTCCAAATCCAGCAATAGCCTCGTTCATATGAATAAGACTTGCAGTCGCAGTTTGTAAGGCACACCTTTCTGCAATCCATTTCGTTTTTTACCACAGGATTTTGATTTGGGTTTTCCCCTACTACCATCATCTTTAAGCTCAAGAAGGTGTCGTTGTCGCCACAGAAAATCGAATTTCTGACGCACCCATCTGAAAAATCTCCAGAATGCCACTTCTGAGGGACATTGGGAATGAACCCTGGCAAACATTTGCATGCCAATTTATTGTTTGGATTACAGCTACCGAATTTTCCACAAAAATTATACCGACTACAATTGTTACTCGGCTCTGCCTGTATTAATGACGGTGTCCCAATGTAGCTCTGGTCCCAATACTCTAGTTTCCCGCTAAAATGCATCACCAACCTCGCATAATTATAACCTAAGAGGGCAGCGAAATACAATCCATTTGAAAGAGGGAGTTGACCATAGTCCACGCTTTTCCAGTAAATCATCCCTTCTTTGTCGATGATTAGTGTTTTCTTATCTCCACTAAACGTGAAATTCCCCCTTCCAGGGTCATCACGGTCTCTCCAAGAAGTCAAATTCAAGTTTGAATCCATCGACATGCC
Source organism: Fagus sylvatica (assembly GCA_907173295.1). Classification (NCBI taxonomy): domain Eukaryota; kingdom Viridiplantae; phylum Streptophyta; class Magnoliopsida; order Fagales; family Fagaceae; genus Fagus; species Fagus sylvatica. Next base: position 5,635,349 of record OU015763.1, on the reverse strand, counting down.
TGGAAGAAATGTATCAGTGGGATTTTTAAAGCTCTCCCACACAGGCTTCCCCTTATCTTCTCTGTATGCCACCAGGTTTCCAGAATCTGTGAGAGTCAGAGTCGGGTCTGAACAATAACCACACCAAAGTTCAAACAGAGACCAGTAAGACTCCCCACTACTCGTATCCACTAGCTTGAGGTAGCTATCATTTTCTGATCCGAAAGCTCCAGTTGCATTGATAAGCGGCTGATCTCGGTTGGCAACCCATACAACTGTTTGCTTATCCCTCGTGTACCATATTCCAACATATCTTTTGTGGCCAGAAGCTTCCATTAGGAGTAAAGAATCCTAATTCAAACTCTCCTCCAGCCGAAACAAGAGTTTCTCCATTGTCTTTAATCCACTCGCCAGGCTTCAAAGAATCTTTAGCAGCGCAATGAACATGAAAGGAACACAACAGTGGCATGTAAAAGATGAGCATGCAGTTTGCAGACCATACTTTAAGAATGGTGATTGCTCCCAATTTTCTTCTTTTGGTTACCATAATAAAAAAGAGCACATGAAAAACTGGAATTTTCTTTGTTGTTTGAAGCAGAGCGTGGTTAGTCACTCATCATCTAATTGCAGCCACTGCTGCTGTTTTGGCTTGTTTGTTACGAAAATGCCCTGTTTTGCCCTGTTATTCTATAATTTTCCTTTGACGCAAAAACTTCTTGGCCAGCAATTTTGACTTCCTGGGTACTTGGGTAGCAATTTTCACAATGAAAAGTTAAAAAAGTCGCCACTGCCAACTGCCAAGTCAAGAGAGCTAACACGTAACTATATAGCTGCCTTAAACCTTTCACATTATATAGACTAGTCAGAGTGTTTGGAGTCTACAGAGAAGAAAAGTTACTGCTAACACACGTGAAGGGCACTCAAACCAAAAAGGAAAAGGAAAAAAAGCAAAGAAAAGAAAAGGTACAAAGGTTCAGAGATAGAGCTTTCGGCGGAAAATACCAAAAAAAAAAAGAGAAGAAGGAGTGGGGAAGGAGAGAAGAAGAAGAAGCGGAGGAGAGCAGAGAAAAAAAGTGGTTTTTTCTTTTTTTCTTTTTAGTTATTTATTCATACCGGTCAAAATTAATATATCGGCCGGAATTATCTGGAATGGTCAAAATTCGTCGAAATAGACTGAAATTTTATTCAAGGTGAAATAAGGGGGTTTATTGTACCAGTTTACACACTGGTACAAGATTTTTCAACCGTTACGACTGGAACAGAATGACATTCACTACTATGCTCGTGAGCCCCACGTGGGTTTACAACTTTTGGGTACAAAAGAATGAATAGCTGTAGGTGGTCTTGGAAATAGTCATCGACTCATTGGAGATATTTTTATATACTTTAGTTGGTGTTTGCATCGTCTCTCAGATTTGGGATTTCAATGTATAAAATTCATTCTAAAAAGAGGAAAATACTTACGTCACGTAACTGGAATTTCCCGTAGGGGTATAATTGGCATTTAGAAAAAATTGTGATTGGCTGCTCAGGTAGCCAGTATTACATAAATTGACACACCATTACAAGAAATAACACTTGTATAACAATAATTAAGAAGTAATTACAAAAAGTAAGGGACGATTAATTAAACTCACACATATTACACGATCTACCACAACAATTATGAGGAAAAACAAAAATATTACGGAATAACACTCTAATACAATAATTTCACATAAAAATACAAATTTTATTAACTAATTAACAATATTTGACACAAATATTACTAATCACAGCCGTAAAAAATTTACTTCAATTAATACCATTTACAAGTCCTCATACCCCTTTACAATAATAAACAACATTAATACTGAAAATGAGAATTATTACGAATTATAAGAATAGCTTACTAAAATTATCACAAAAAATACTAGATTTAGAAACTAGTTACTAAAAATCACTAACTGTCAAAAAAGATTCTATTTTACAATAAATGATAAAATTTACGGATTTTATCACCCCTATTGTACTCTTAAACAAATATTTTACAACAATTGAGACCAAATACGAGTACTAAAACATACTTTACTATATTTATCACCCAAATACATATTTCGATAAATTAATTAAAAAATTTAACACAAACCGTCATAACTGCTAAAATTTGATTCTATTTTACAATAAATGAGAAAGTTTACGGATTTTATCATTCGTATTGTACTCTTAAACAAATACTTTATAACAATTAAGACCAAATACGAATACTAAAACATACTTTATTATATTTATCACCAAAATACATATTTTGACAAGTTAATTAAAAAATTTCACACAAACCGTCATAACCACCAAAATTTGAGTTTCAGGTATTGTATATAAGAAAATTTCCAAAAAAAAATCTTCAATTTTTTTTTTTTTTTTAAATCACACTCACCTTCAGCCGCCGTTTGTGAGAGAGGAGAACAAAAGGTGAGAGAGAGACATCATGACTTGAATCGTTTGTCGGTGACGGAGACGAAAGAGGGTGAGTTCGAGTTGGCACAACCCACAACTGCAGCCACCGTTCGTGAGAGAAGGAATAAGAGGTGAGAGAGAGAAAATCGAGACTTGTGGCATTAATGCGTATGTGATCTCATTTATGACATGGGGTTTTCTTAATGACTGGGAGTACAAGTCAGCGGAATTGCCTAATAATTTCCCACTAACAAATCTCAAAGCTCAAAACTAGATAGAGATAACGAGATGGGTTATTCTAAGATGCTACTGGGTTTAGTCTTGCTCATTACTCTCGCCGCCACATCCACAGCTCAGCCTGGGACTGTGGCACCAATATTCAAGTGCACTACCACAAAGGCCACGTGTCATTCTCTAATTGACTACGTATCTCCAAACACCACCACCATCTCCACCATCCTATCCCTCTTCCAAATCAAGAGATTCCGCGACTCTCTTAGGCGCGATCAACGAGACCTTGAAAGCGAAGCAGAGGATCCGAATCCCCTTCCCTTGTCTATGCGAGAACGGGACAGGTATCTCCAACAGAAGCCCCAATTACACGGTAAAAAAAGACGACTCGCTGTACCACATCGCTGCCGAGATATTCTCGGGGCTGACAACGTACCAGGCAGTGGCGCTGGTTAATAATATATCTAATCCTCACCAGATTGATGTTGGACCAAAACTGTGGATCCCATTGCCGTGTAGCTGTGATGAGGTGGCAGGGGCTAAGGTTGTTCATTATGGACACGTGGTGGAAGCTGGGAGTTCGGTGGAGAAGATAGCTATGACATATGGGACTACAGAGGATATCCTGTTGAAACTCAACGGGATGGTTAATGCCAGTCAGCTTTTGGCCGGCCAAGTTCTAGATGTTCCTCTCAAAGGTTTTTTCACCTTTTACCCCCTTTCTATCTTTTTGTTTTTTTGCTTAGCTTTTCTTTTAAACCCTTTTTCAACTACAAAATTTTATATATAAATTCATGTGTCACATTCATACAAAACTTAAAAATATAATATCGTTGAATTGACATCGAACACATTCATTCATGTTAATTTATAAGGATTTTAGTAAATAACCTTTTTCAGAATTAAGTTGATAAGTTGTGTTTTGTATTTTAAGAAAAGATAAATTGTGATTTTTTTTTTGCTAAATAAGATAAATTGTGATTGACATAATATTATATTTACGACTTTATCTTACAAAATATAACCTCTTTAGAGAAAAAGTTGTGAAAATTCTATCTTATTATCATTATGTCATTGATTAGATATTCGGTTAAGTAATCTTCCTTCTCAAAAAATCACTTCTCTATAAGGGTGGTCTTCAAATAAAATCCAATGGATGTGAGGCTTCGGGACAAATCAAAACTTTTATTAGTGACAAGACATGGTTTATGTCAATGCATTAATAATTTTGAAATATTATTATCACGTGCATACTACTTTATTAAATTCCTTGAACTTTTAAGAATTTATTATGTTTGACACTGAGATTTTATTTATTTATTTTAATAATTCAATAATTGGGGTGAAAGATTTGAATTTTGGATGTTTTTGTTAAAAACACAAAGAGATGCCAATTATTAGATCGGTATGAGTAAAAAAAAAAAAAAAAAGAATTGATCACACTTGTTAAAACTATAAGGGAATAAACAAAAACAATGGATAATTTAAAGAAAAAAATTGATATCTGACATATATAATCGAAGGACTCAGAAAATTATGTCTTGACCTTTCTTTTTACTTTGCCTTGCTCCTGCATTTTGGCTTATATAGCCTTATAGGGTAAACTTGAAAAAATTGGCTTATTTATATAATTTGATATTGATGGACTCTGGCAAAAGAAAACCCATTTAAGGGGGCATGTCAGCACCGCACTCTGCGCCCAATTTGTGAAGAAATGAAATCATCCTTTCATATTCTAGGCATGCTGGCACGGCCCACTGGTTATAGATACAGCTGGTATTGTCAAATCTCAAATCCATTAGCCCATACTGTCCCCCACAGCTTGTCCTCTATTATCAGTTGTCAATATTCAAAATCAATACTGCTCGCTGCACACTGACTTGTTGTCTAGCATAGGTTTGACATATAATCGGTGGATCCACGTAGCTTAGTATGTTTTTATCTGCATAGCTTTTCTAGAACTTTTTAAACTAGATTCACTATTTTTGGATATATGTTAATGGTGACAAGTTATCTCATGCCACAAGGCCCACAAGTGAGAGTGTGAGACGCTCCATTAATTACTCAATTATTGGATGTACCAAATGGAATAAGTGTATAGAAATTTGCGTTTAAAGATAATTTTTTCAATCAAGGAGAATGATAATATGTCCCAGCTCATCCTCATATCTCATAGAATTATAATATAGCCAGGATATAATTATATTCAAGTACAACTTTCAGTTCCTAAGTGGGCCTAACAATCCAGTCCAGGATCAATTCTTTATATAATCAAAGCTTCAAATTATTAGTGAGACCAATTATGTGTCTCTTAAGACTCATATTATTACCTTGATTTGGTGTTTTAGTTTACGGACTAAATGATGCTCAATTGTTTTATTTGCAGCTTGTACATCCAGTGTAAACAGCAGCTCCTTGGACTACCCTTCACTTGTTTCCAATGGCACTTATGTCTACACTGCTAACAGTTGTGTGAAGTGCAATTGTGACCCTGCGAACAACTATACGTAAGTGTATAAACTGAATGGCTCTTTGATATTGTGTTAATTACTTTCTTGCCTTCTTGTTTATTACTGCTAACAATTCTCAAGTTTCTAAATTTATGTCGTTTTGCATGTGAAACCAGACTACAATGTGAGCCTTCTGGAGAAAAACCATCATCTAACAGCAGCTGGTCAACTTGCCCTGCAGTGCGATGTGGTGGTACAAACAATCTAAACCTTGGCGATGTCGCAACTTCGACGACTTGTAACAAAACTTTCTGTGCCTATGCGGGTTACACTAAGAACACCATTTTTACAACCCTTTCCACGGAGTCCACTTGTCCTGCAGGTTGGTGCAAATTACTAGCTTTGTTCAGTGCTTTGATTTTGTATGTTCTAGACAGTGGCTGACCCAAGATTGCTAGCATTAGTAATTTTCACTTGAAATACAGAGAGTCTAGGTTAATATTTTATCTAATGGATCTAACCGTATACGGAGTACACATCATTTAAAATTTTAAATGTGTGTTATTGAATTTACCTTTAGATTTGTAATATTTAATCTGAAACATGAAATTGATATGTTTCATATCACTACCTTGGAATTCCTTTTAAGAGAGTCATTAGTGGTCATATATGTTACTTCTATGCATACTGGGTTAAATTTTGATCTCTGCGAGATGAGAAACAACAACCAGTAATCTCTTACACTGATATCTTATCTTGTATGTAATGATCGTAGCATAATCGTCCAAAATTTTACAATGCTAACATGTTTAACCAGTTCAGGTTCACAAATGAAAACTATATGTGCAATTCTTTTGTGATATGCAATTCTTTCACTTATAGATAATTGTAGTTATCAACTAAAAACTGTTATGTTTTTCATTGATCACTCACCTGCTGCCTCACCTTCAGGCGCACCAGCTCCCTCACCATCTGGCACACCAGGTTCTAATGCTTCACCTGGCACACCAGGTTCTGATGCTTCGAAGATCGGTTCGCAAGGTTTGAGATTGAACTTCCTTTTCATCTCTATCCAGTTGATCTTCCTTTGTTTTCATCTTTCTCAGTGAGATGGAATATGTGTTTGTATGGTTTTGTCCACACTCAGCTTTCCATTTGGGAACAGGAGCAGACAATTGAGATGTATTTGATTAATTTGTGTGTAAGAATAAACTTATTACATTCACAAGTGGAAAATGAAAGTTTTTTGCTTGGACTGTTGTCTCTAGGCCATCAAGATGACACTGCATACCTAAGGGATACCAGATCTGTGCATTGTCCATCATTTCGTCTTGTGTTTTTGTTTATCAAATCCCGGTTTGAGAGAGTTTATTTTTATTGGTTTATTGAGCTTAAAAAAAAAGGTGTGGCAAAAGTTAGGTTGTACCTAGAGAAATGTAAAGTTTCAAAAGTTGTACATAAACTAAATAAGCTAATAAACAGCTTTCGTCCCACTACTAATCCCATCGAACACTAAAGGAGGCAGGAAATTTTTTTTGGAATTCTCTCTTGCAAATTACAGTGGAAGTGCTTTTGGAAGTCTGCTTTAGGGGAAAACAACTTCTGCATTACACCAAAGGAACTTAAGGGATCATTTTGC